>JAHWFO010031089.1:712957-757921 GCA_023313115.1 Rhysida immarginata | reverse complement strand
CATTGCAGTCTTTTGGTTCTTCTCAAGTGGGGTGAGTTTTGTTGAAGCACTGCAATGCGTCCATCCCATCCGAAGAAATATACACTTCACTGTTCGATTGTCGATACTTTCGAGATGTTAAGCGCTGCGATGATGTTGCAAGCCGAAACGATTCGGAATATTAAACAAATTTCTTCATACCAAGAAAAGTTTATTATTATCCTTTTCAGAAATATTGCACACAATGGATATTATAAATGATTTTCGTCTGGCACAAAATAAGCCTATGAAAAACGTAACCTTCAACGCATAGTAAATTTTCGAGACCACTTCAGGGAACTAAAAAATAATAGCGTACTCATTAACTGTACTCATTCGAGTAATACTGATTAATTTTATTTTAGGGAATACTCGTATGTATTTAAAAAATTCGCCTGACTTGTTTAGAAAATGCAAAGAATTATAAAAATTATATCAGAGTAGGAGTTGTAAATATAAATACTCCTTTTAATGAAAAGAAACAGAAATAAAATAATAATAAACAATTGAATATTTAAAGTCACCCAATGTGGAGTAAAGCAAGTAATGAGGTAAGAGTCTTGAAGATCTGGTGGAAGTAGACGAAAAACACAGGTGAAGTAAACGTCTTGTAGAGGTATATTCACAGTAACACAGGAAGAATCACAGGAACAGATAGCAAGGTATAACAGCAGGAAGAGGAAATCTTGTGATGAGAAGAAAATTGATAATAAATTATAACAAATGGTCATAAATTATAACAAAAAAGGTTTTTGAGATTATTGATCTCACCTCATTACTTGCTTTACTCCACATTGCTTTATTTTATTTCTATTTCTTTTCATTAAAATGAGTACATATGTGTTTAATTATTTATATTATTATATAAAAATTGTTTACGGAAATTGTGTAAAATATTAAAGAGAGAAATCCATGTATCATATTTTGGGGCGGGGATCTTTTAGAAATTTAACTTTACACTTATATTATTAAATAGTATTCACCTGTAATAAGAGGGATATGCCTATCAAAAGAACGAGAAGATCATTTTTCTGATTTTTAATTTCCGAAGTTATAACCTGACTGAGCTGACTAGAGGTGGCCACCATCAGTGATATGCCTTGCATTCCATGAGCCAATGATATGCCCAGCGATCTGGGTATAAACGTTTTCTTCTTCTTGCATTGCTATAAAATTCGAAAGGAGATGGTATCAAGAAACACAGTAATGAAATTGGTACTATTTGTCATAGTACTTAAATTTTAAACAAAAATATAGAACTGCTGAAATCAATGGTAAATGAATCTGGGTTACATCGAATCTCACCGTAAATACAGGGTGTTTGTAATTAAACTGGCAGTACACAAGAGCCATCTGGAGCTCGATCTCACATTTGAAATAGCACCAAATTGGTAGATGGACTAATGACGACATGTGAAGAAGAACTCCGCGAAAAAATTGAAGTTCCAAAAGTTGCCAATAAGGGAGAAAGTGGCGCTGTTATAGTCTACGTAGGCGAGAATTTGCACAAAACGCAGGTAAAAATTTTTAATGCAAATTCTCGACTGCGTAAGTGACAAAAGCGTCAATTATTCGGGCTATGAAAACTTGGGGAACCTCCGAAAGATATTCCGAGGATTAGCTGAGGTGAACATGCGTCTTACGTTGATTTAGCGCGTGTTACTTGTGAAAGAATAAAATAACCTGATAATGCAATATGGCAGGAAATTATTAACAGCCGACGCGTTTCGATACAAATAACATCATCCTGGGCATAAATAAATAAATAATGGTAGTTATTTATGCCCGTGATGATGGTATTGTACCGAAACGCGTCGGCTGTTAAAAAATTCCTACCATATTGCATTATCTGGTTCTTTTGCTCTTTTATATTTATCCATTGCAATATTTACCGTTATGGAGTTACTTGGAAAGTTGCTTTATCTTCACCACTCCATCGCAGCGGCCGCTCTTCGTGAGTTTAGAATCCGTCACCAATTAATGCACTGAAGTTCATGATTCAGAAATTTGAAGAAACAAGCATTTAATAGTTTGGTCTGGCAAATGACAGAAAGCGTGTCAGAACAGACAATTACAGGTGTTCCGAACGGGATGTGCAGAATAAAACGTGATGTTTCACTTCAATTTCGTCTTTGTTATTTATTTGTCTGTTCTTTGAATCCACAATTTCACATTTTCCCGTATCGGCGATGTTGGGAACTGCAATTTTTTTCGCGGAATCCTTCTTCTCATGTCTGCATGAGTCCCCCTATCAGATTTGATCCCTTTTCGGTTGTGAGATCGAGTAACAAATGGCTCTGAATATTGTCAGTTTAATTACAAATTCACTCTCTAAATGAAAATAAAAATTGTTTCATCCCAAAGTCATATGTAAACCTGTCTTCTATTTCCTGAAATTTCTACACTACGTGACATTGAAAATGCAACACCATGAACGAATGGCCAGAGAAATATGCAAACTGCAGGGTTGAACCAGCTCACAAAGATATGTAAATGTTGCGAATTGCGCAGCTTCCCGCGGATTTTGAATGCGATGTAAGGGAAGGAATTTGCATATTTGGCAATGCTTCTTCTATTCTGTATTTTACAGAAATCGTTTTTCAACTTTTTTTCTAGTTGCTGAGAAAACGCTTAGTTACAGACAATGCCAGGACGTCGGCAATCAAGGCAGTTCCAGCAGACAATCGAGATCACGATGGATATGGTGATCAGACTCAGAAGGGCAGGTTGGTCTTTTCGTCGAATCGCAGCAGACTGCAACCTACACGCGTCCCCGGTGCATCGGTGTTGCGAAGATAGATGGAGCAAAGGAATATAGCACGTTTGAAGGATTCCGGTGAGGTCCCAGCGATGTCAGCACGTGTGGACAGACGCATCCGCACGTGGAAGCGGAATGGGGCAGGCTGGTGTTCTCAGACGAGTCACGCTTATGTTTCAGCAATGACAGTCGCCATTGCTCGAGGTAACATTCGTGAACTTGTGAGCCAAAGAGTCTTTGAGAGGAGCCAACATGGTTACAGGCCCAATCCGATCGCAGCACTGGAACGGCATCTTGGTTTGGGGTGCAATCTCCTACAATAGCAGGTCACTTCTGGTCCGTATTGATGGCACCTTGACATCCCAACGATACGTGGATGATGTGCTGCGTCCAGTGACAATAACGTCTCTTCAGCGAATGCCCAATGCTATTTACCAGCAAGATAACGCCCGACCGCACAAGCCACGTATCAAGCCAACATGCCCTGCAAGGTAGCCAGGTGTTTCCCTGGCCAGCAGTCTCCCCTGATCCCAAGCCAATTGAACACGTCTGGGATGCGATTGTACGTCGCTTGCATGCACTGCCGTCAGCGCGTTGAGAACACGAACTTTGGCAAATGGTTGACAGGGAATGAATATCCATTCCTCAGGACACAATCCATGTTCATTGACTCTGCACCTAGACGTATCGCCGGCCACGTTGGTCCTATAACCTACTGATCACACGGCATTGTCGCTCAGTGAATAGGTGTATCATGTTGTAAAAAACATCACTTATTGTTCATTACCACTGTCTGCTTGCTGATTTTTATCACTTTCTATGCACGCATCCATGGTGTTGCGTTCTCAATGTCGCGTAATGTATCAGGTCGTTGCATATCAAATGTCGGATTGCAGAGGTCATCTTTAATGGCCCTCTAGAAAGGACACCTTCACACGTACTATTCAAATTAATCCCCATTGCAATTCAAACATTGTTGCCTACGATTTGGCAGCCCTCTCCGATAGAATCCATGATCACAGGACTCAATAAACTCCCGGAATGCGTTTTCGACGTCTGCTTGGGTTAGGAATGTTTTCCTCCGGTAAAAATTATCCAGGCTCTCAAAAGATGGTAGTCGATAAGGGAGAGATCCGGAAAGTACGGGAGGTGTAGAAGCACCTCGTAGCCCGGAGCCCGTAGCGCCTGCACAGTCGTCCGTGCAACGTGCGGACGCGCGTTGTCATGCAGCAGAAGGACGCCTTTGCGATGCACAAGTGCAGGTTGTTGCTGACACAGTTTTGTGTGCATACGATGCAGTTCACGACAGTAGGTCACAGCGGTGATCGTCTCCCCGTGCTGCAGGAAGCTGTAATGCACTACACCACGGATGTTCCACCATACTGTAACTATGAGCTTCCTGGGGTGCAACGGGGGTATACGGAACTATCGCGGGGGTTCATCAGCATCCAGCCACTGTGCTGATCGTTTCCTATTGTCGTATAGAAGCCACTTCTCGTCGCAGGTGACAATGCGATCAAGAATCCCCGCTTCTTCATGGCGCAAAAGCAATTCCATACACACCCCCAACCAACGCTCTTTTTGGTTTTCCGTAAGTTCATGTGGGACCCATTTGTCCTGCTTTTTCACCTTGCCGATGGTCCTAAAATGTCTACTGACAGTCGACGCTGATACAACATTATCCCCTGCAAGGTCCCGAACAGTTTTTTTATAGGTGCTCTTCCACAGATCGTTTGAGATCAGCGTCATTCAACACGTTGGGCGGTCTGCCGCTTGGCTCATTTGCTAGGTCCGTCACTCCCGCCCGGAGTTTTCGGAACCAACGTTGGACAGTACGTTCGTTTATGGTGCCTACACCGAATGCCTTATTGATGTTTCGAGCGGCGTTGGATGCAGTGTGATTCAACCTGAACTCGTAATGCATTATCACACGTAATTCGTATGAAGTCATGACTATCTTCGCTTGGGGTCAAACGCTATTAAATATCATCGCAGACATGCAAATTTCAGGCAGCTGATCGCTGATAGGTTTAACACTGGGAATGTACCACTTTGGTATGGGTACTTGCTACTAAACGTGGAAACCGTGCTGTAGCGCCTAACCCACCTCGAAATCCGACATTTGATATGCAACGACCTGATATCTTAGACATAACAGGAAAAACAATGCTATTTGAAATAAACTTTGGGTTAGGCATCAGGAAATGAAGTTCTGGAGAGATCAAGAGTCAGTTAAAACGGTTGCATTCATTCATAAATCGTCACCACTGTTGAACACGAGGCCAACGAGAAAGACAGGCCTTGAAGCGGAAAAGTCACCTCATCATCTGGGTCCGAACAACAATCCAATCTTCATTGTCTCCATCTTGGATGTAAACAATGAGTGTTTTTCCGATTGTTGGAAACAATGAAAGTAGGATTGTTGTTCGGACCCAGATGGTCAGGTGACTTTTCCGCTTCGAGGCCTGTCTTTTTCGTTGGCTTCGTGTTGAAGATTTATGAATAAACTAGCAGATATGCCCGGCGTTGCACGGGCTGTTTGTTTGATGAAATTGTGCAATATCTGAATTTGATTATAAATGAAAAACCCTTAATAAAATATATATTCACTTTGTAAAAACGAAAAGAATTCTTTAAAGTGCTCGCACTGAAATTTTGTGTCCAATTGGGTTCGCCTTGGAAAATTCGACATTGCATCCTTAAACTTTAGAATATCAAAGAAAGGCTATGAGTATTGAATTATTTCTGTCTATATTAAAAATACTTCAGAGATGGATTGAGAGAGTTGAGTAACTCTGTTAACAGCGTCATCAGGATTCCTTCATCAACATGTAACCGTAGCCGACGCACTCATGTTTGAGTTAATTTATTTTTCTTTATAGCTATAAGACACACTTTATTAAGAAACAAAAAGAAAGAAAGAAAGAAAATGGAATGGAAATGAAATTGTACATAAAATGCCTTGAAAAACTTTTAAACAGATATATTAGCAAGAAAAGGGACAATAAGAACAAACAAACAATCAATTTCTTTTCGTTTGTTGGAAACAATGAAGATTGGATTGTTGCTAGATCTACTTTGGTCATGTGACTTTTTAGTGCCCCGGCCTGTCTTTTTCGTCGGCTACGCATATAACAGTTTCAATAGATTTGTATTCACTCAGAGAACGTGGAATCATGTCCAGAATGTGGTTGTTTATATTACTTAGCATCAGTTTTAGCAGCAATGACTGGCCTCTCACATAATCAGTTGAGATCTTTATAATTTTCTAAAATGTTAGATAAACATTATCTATAACTTCACTAAAGTAAGTTACTACATTACAAAAACCATATGAAAAATAAACTTTCTCCGGTTATTAGCTCATTAGGGAAAGTACCATCACCTTTTCAGCAAAAGTTCGAGCACCTGCACGCCCTAGATGTTGTATTATCTTATTTGTTTTAGAATAATTTCTTATATCTCTCCAAAGATTTAATTAAAAAATAATAACAATTATTTATGTATTTATTTATTTATTTATTTATTTATTTATTTATTTATTAGCAGAGGTATCCGGCGTTGCCCGGAAAAATTATACTTGTAGGTAAAGAGAACAATAAAAAAAAATATATTATAACTCCCAATTGGTTAAATAATAAATCAATCAATACAATACAGAGGAAAAAGACAATCCATTCTACGAAAAATTCGAAAAACAGGAATTCTAGTTGATATACCAAGAGTTTATCTAAACTCTTCTTGACTTGCCTCACAACTGCGGAGCATCACCAGATACTTCAGACTCAATTTTTTCTTTGCCCTTGACGTCTAAGCTTTTACACCCTCTCGCTCTATTGGAAACTCCCGTTGTTCAGATGTTTCAAATGCCCGTATCGCTTTTTCTGTATTAGTTGCACAGTTTCTCTGACTAATACTCGTTCTTTCTCTTTTTTTTGCAGACACATAAATTTTTCCCAGTCGTCTGGACGTTTCATAAGGAGCTCAAGAGAGAAACGCGTGTCTCCTTTGCCTTATCAATAGACGCTGCCTTATTAATGTTCTGTCCCTGCATCATCATTTTATGCTCATTATTAATAATTCTTGGAAAAAGAACGTTAAATCATCGCATTATCAGCACCTCAGATACCAAAATATACACATTCCCAAAGAATATAGTCAAAATGTATTTTTATGAAATGTTTGGATCTGAAGTGCTACCAAATAAGCTACTTTTTTGGATTAAATTTTGCAATATCTTAAAAATAAACACATGAAAACGCTTAGAATTAATACAGTAAAAATTCTTAATGAAAATTCGAAAAAATTTTTAAAGGCTCACGATGGATGAACCTCTCCAGATATGCCACTGCTAGTCTAAATAATTTCTTACTCACGTAATCTTACTTTAGATGTGCACTTGATGATGTTGCAATTCCACTCTTCTCTCGATGTCTTGAAGCAAAACTTGGCCATTCATCACTTTGTGTAGTCTAGCAGTCCCTGATTCTTCTATTTACTTGTTTACCATTTGCTCAATACAGCATGAAGCTAAAGGAGTGCTTCCTCTGTCGTCTTTCCACTCTTTCTCAATAGTCTGCTAACTGTCCATTATCTCTAGTTACTGATCATTTTTAAAGATTTTCAAAAAATTGTTTAGTACTAAGAACTCTCTTTTCTAAGAAAGCTTGAATAGCTGGAATTCTATGCATTGTTACAAATTGAAACATATATATTGCACAAACTTTGCTTTGCATTGTTGGTCATGAGATATATATTGTTGATGCCTGCACTGTATTGGTGCATTGCGTGTTGATGCCATTGTTGATACCTATTGTTGCACAACTTTTACTTGCATTTTTGGCCGTGAGATATTTCTCATTAATATGCCTTGCCATTAACCATGAATATAGATTTTTTATCAATAATTAATATCTTTTCGAAATCTAAGGTAGACAGTGACCTTCCTCATGCTTTGAAGGTCAATTATGCAAAATTTCATCAAGATGAGAAAAAAACTGTAGATTTGTATAAGAAACAAAGAAACCCACCCACAAACCTCCTTCTGTATATATCTTTCTATATATATAAAGAAGGATGTTTGCGGGTCTGTTTGTTTGTTTTTTTGTTTGTGGGTTTGTTTGTTTCTTATGCAAATCTACAGTTTTATTCCGATCTTGATGATCGATTTTGCATACTTGACTTTCAAAGCATGAGGAAGGTCACCTCAGATTTCGGAAAAATAACAATTATTGATAAAAAAAAATCGATATTCATGGTTATGTCATAGCATATTAATGAGAAATATCTCATGACCAACAATGCAAGGCAAAGTTTGTGCAACAATAGGTATCAACAATGGTATAAACACGCAATCCACAAAAACTAGGCAGGGATCAACAATATATATCTCATGACCAACAATGAAAGGCAAAGTTTGTGCAACAATAGGTATCAACAGTGGTATCAACACGCAATTCACCAATAACAATGAGCACAAAATGTTGATGAAATGATAAAAAGTTCATTTCAAAGAATTATAACAATTCACATAAAATGATGATGCAATGACAGAACATTCGTTTCCAAGAATTATAACAATGAACATAAAATGATGACGCAATGATAGAACATTCGTTTCCAAGAATTAGTAACAATGAACAGGAAATGGATTTAATAGACGGTATAGATAGGGCAGTCTCTCTCGATGAGGCAAAGGAGATACACGTGTCTTCCTTCAGCTCCATAACAAGCGTTCAGACGATTGGGAAAAGTGTGTATATGTTTCTTTGTGTGTGCGTGTGTGTGTGTGTGTGTGTGTGTGTGTGTGTGTGTGCGTGTGTGTGTGTGTGTGTGTGTGTGTGTTTGTGTGTTTGGCACGTTTTAGCAGTGTATAACCTATTACAGTTTATTTCCAAAAAACACATCAGTTTATTTAACTTCTTGAGATTGTTCTGTTTACCTACTGTGTAATTATCCCGGGCAACACCGGGTCCTCTGCTAGTATAGACTAAAACTCCTACTCTTATATAATTGATGCAACAAAGCCGTCGTGAATACAATGCACATACACTGAGTGGCCAAATTATTATGACCACCTGACAGTTTTAGGCAAATGAGCTATTGCGTCACAGCGCTGCCGCTAGAGGGCTAGATAGCTATAAAAAGGGAATGCAGGTGAAGTGAACCATCAGTTGCACTGGTTTTTTGCGACGATATGGGCAAAAAACGTGATTTAACTGAGTTTGAACGAGGAATGATCATGGGCGCGCGCAGTCACTCAACCAGTATAGCAAAACAGCTGAACTTGTGAAGTGTTCAAGATCAGCAATGATTAATGTTTACAGAGAGTGGACTACCAAGCAAAAAACCGGTTTTCAACGTCAAGCGTGTGGTCGTCACAGGCTCCTCAATGCTCGAGCTGAAAGGAGATTGGCCAGAGTTATCCAGGGCGATAGAAGAGCAACAGTGCGTCAAATAGCGGCAAATCTTAATCAAGGACAACCTGTGACCGCCTCTGAACGAACTGTTCGCCGCTCATTACACCCTTTAGGCTATAGAAGCTGATGAGCAGTTCGAAAACCTCTACTGTCAGCCTTAAACAAGAGCAGACGTCTCCAGTTCGCCAAGGAGCACAAGGATTGGACAGTAGACGACTGGAAAAGGGTCATGCGGTCCGATGAGTCACGATTTCAAATGCATCATGCAGATGGCAGGGTTAGAATATGGAGAAAACAACACGAAAGCATGGACCCCACCTGCATCACCACAACACTTCCAGCTGGTGGCGGCAGTATTAAGGTTTGGGGGCTGTTTTCTTCGCATTGTTGGGTCCTTTGATTCCTCTGCACGGATGTGTGCGTGCCCAAGATTATTTAAGTATTGTCGCAGATCAAGTACATCCCGTTATGTTAAGGGGTGTACTCTGACGGGGATGGATACTTCCAGCAGGACAATGCTCCTTGTCATATGGCTGGCATCGTCCTCAGATGGTTCGAAGAACATGCCGGAGAGTTTACCTTGCTTCGTTGGCCTGCACAATCGCCAGATCTCAATCCCATTGAGAATTTGTGGGATGAGATCGAACGGGCCATCAGGCAGCGGGATCCAGCACCATCAAATCTACAGGAATTGGAAGGTGCAGTTCATCAGAGTTGGTCTCAAATTCCTCCTACAACCTACCAACATCTCATAGAATCCATGCCCGGAAGAATGCAAGCAGTAATAAGAGCGAAAGGTGGCCCAACACTGAATTAAGGGGGTGGTCATAATAATTTGGCCACTCAATGTACATTGAAGAAATAATATTGGTTATTGGTCAAATTTTAACAGAAAAAAATTAAAAAACAAAACAAAATACGCCAGGCCAAAAATGATAAAGCCAAGTTGTATAATATCCAATAAGTCCACCATTTTTCTCAATAATTTGGAATACACGATTTGGTATTGATTTTCCAAATGATTGTAAATAGTTTAGGTCGATATTTTCCCAGCTTTTTTACGATTTGGGCCTCAGTTTTCCAATTGATGTAAATTGCTGTTAATTTGCATAAACTGTTCATACTAAGCAACCTAAACATTTTCTATAGCATTAAGATCAGGTAACATGGGAGGCCACTTCGTTAGAGTACTTTATCCCATTAGCCAGGAACCACTCAAAAGTCGACTTTGCATTGTCAATTCGAGCCTTGCATTGCTGGAACTCAAATAAGTGTCCTTCGAATTTCTCTGCGTCTGGCAGTAAATGAACTTATGATACTGAAGAGGATTCATTCTTCCTTAAATAAATGCCAAATAAATGCCCGTGCCAACATAAATTTTCCCCTAAACCATTTCACTGCCTCCTCCTTGCTGACTTTGGAAAAGAGTTCCTCATCCTTTTTAGATCATGCCAATAGAAATTGGATCCATCTGGACCGTCAAGATTAAACTTTTTCTCATCCTTCCAAATCACCTCTTTCCATTGCATGATCCGAAACATCATTTCTCGTGCCCAAAATAGTCTCAATAATTATTTCTGAAGGCCCTTTTGAAATATTGAAAAAAGATCCCTTACCAAAACTCGTTAGGGATGTGAAAGAAATTTTTAAAAACTGCCCTAACACCATCCCCAGTAACTTGGTCTCGTCATCGATTATTACTAACCCCACTTTACCTAAGTTATACGCTTTACCGAAAATCAATAAACCTGGAAATAAAATGAGACCGATCGTATATAATATAGATTCCCCTACGTACCCCATTTCAAAGTTCTTAGTCAAATATTTTAAATTTTCCGAATTTGATTGTTCGATAAGCAATAGCATAAAATAGAGAAATTAAGGAAGGAGAAATTTTAGTTTCTTTTGACATCGTTTCACTCTTTCCTAGTGTCCCTATTCCCGAAACACTTAACTTCATCACTGAAATTCTTGTTTAAAATAAGGTCCACAAAACAAGATTGAAGAATTTCTTAGACGCACCAAAATTAGTGTCAATAATAATATTTTCTAATATAATGGTCAAGTTTTTAGAATGAAAAACGGCACTCCTTTAGGTTCATGCCTCAGCCCAATCTTAGCAGATATTTTTCTTAACAGCTTTGAAAACATTCTTAAATACTCAGTTAATTATTTCCCCGATGTCTGGTATCGATGCGTGGATGACGTTTTCACCATATTTGACACAAATGCGTGCGATTTAAATAATTTTATCGAACATATTAATAGCTTTTATCCTGCAATAAAATTCACTTTTGAAAAAGAAGAGAAAAGTAAATTACCTTTCTTAGATATTGTGATCATAAGGAATAATAATAACTCCCTATCGTACAACGTCTTTCAAAAACCTACAAACCTACAAACCTCGTATATCCTGATCGATTCCAGTCATCCATGGAACCAAAAAGTCTCTACGTTTATTTCAATGATTGACAGAACCATTAATTTACTCCTAAGTAAAACCGTTTTAATAGAAAAATTTCCCAGATTAAAAGAATTGCTATAAAGAATGGCATTGTAGTACTAAAACTATTCGTGACCTTTTGAGAAAAAGAAAATTTAAAAAGTTTATATCGGACATCACTATCCTACACTTGGTTAAAGAGAAGAAAAAAATTAGTTAAGGCATCGTTATCTAACGATAAAAGGGTTTTAACACCAAAATGTTACGAGCAGTAGCGGCTCGTGACTATAATAAGTGGAGGGGCAGAAATACAAAATTTCAGGTTCTTAGGCCTTTTCGTACAAAAGTTACAGCTTGATTTGTATTTGGAGCCTCGAGGCTTCAGAGGACTATATCATTTTTTGTGTGTAATAGCTAACACATTATAAATATAAAACATTTCAGTTTCTGGACTTCTGGTTTTAAATTTATGGCTTGATTTGAGATTGAGGCCTAAGGTCCCTGCCGAGAGACTTAAAGAATTTTTAATATAGATTAGCTAAATTTTTAAATACCACACTATGATTAAACAATATTTCAGGACCGTAGGCCATTCCGTTCAAATTTTCTAGCTTCAATTGTATATGAGGCCGCCAGGGGCCCCAAGGCCTATACCAGTTTCCTTTTTTATTGTCTATAATTTTTAAGTAACGCACTGTAAAAATATAAAACTTCAAGTTCTTACACCTTTTTATTATTCAAATGTTAGAGCTTATTTGTGATTTGGGCTTCAGGGCCCCTATGGAGACCTAAGAGCATTATACCAGTTTTTAGTGTATATTACCTAAATTTTTTGGTAAATTACTATAAGTATACAAATTTTCAGATATTTTAGCCTTTTCGTTCAAACATTATAGCTCTGTTTGTGTTTAGGGCCCCAGAGGACTATACAGGGTGATTCAAAAAGGTAGGTCAAGGTAGGTCAAGATATTCGTTCAAGTGGCATTATCCCTGTAAGGATGCATTTCCGGACCCATGTTTGTAGGAAAAATTTTGTTCCCCGCTGCAAATTGTAACATGGTATTTCATTCTTGACCTACCTTTCTAAATCACCCTGTATAAGTTTTACGTTAGTGTATAAGAGCTAAAATTTTAATTAACGCACCATCTATATGCAAGAATTCAGATTTCTGGAGTTCTGGTTCAAAAGTTATAGCTTGATTTGTGACTGGGGGCTCAGGGCCCCTTTCGAGACCCAAGAGCCTTATACCATTTTTTAGTGTAGATTAGCTAAATTTTTAAGTAAACAAAATTTCAGATTTCTAGATCTTTTTGTTTAAAAGTTGTAGCTTTACTTGTGTTTGGGACCTGTGGGGCTCTGCTGGGGCCTATATTACTTTTTCGTATATTTGCAATATTTTTTTAGTACCACACTATGAATATACAAAATTTCAGGTTCCTCTGCCTTTCCGTTCAAATGTTATATCTTCAATTGTATTTGGTGCCTTGAGGCCCCTGGCGTGGTTCTAGAGGCTTATATCAGCTTCCTTCTATAGTGGCTATATTTTTTAGTACCAAACTAAAAATATACAAAATATCACGTTTCTAGACCTTTCCGTTCAAAAGTTATAACTTGATTTGTATTTGATGCCTCGGGGTCTTCTGGCGAGCCCCATAGGCCTACATCCTATTTCTTGTATATTTGCTATATTTTTTTGTACCACACTATAAATATTCAAAATTTCAGGTTCCTAGGTCGTTCCGTTCAAATGTTAGAGCTTAAATTATATTTGGGGCTTCGGGACCTCCGGCGGGGCCCTAGAGGTTTATATCACTGTTTTAGAATCGCACTACAAATTTACGAAATTTCAGGATTTTAGCCCGTGAGGGGCCACGGGTCACCCAAAAGGATTCGCTATATTTTTCGCACTGTCTTCTGTATAGGGCCTACGTGTGTGGAAAATTTCACGCCTCTACGTCAATCCTTTCAAAAATTATGGCATCAAAATATTACGAGCAGTAGCTGGAGAATTCGCTATACTTCAAATAGAGTTTTTTAAATTCTGTCGTGAAACAGTCAAACTCTGACATCACAAATTGCTCAAACGCAATCAAAACTGCATAGACATGAAAATAAGTCAGTTGGGGAAACCGCAAAAACACATGGTTTTGTCCACCCTAGAGGATTCGCTATATTTTTCACTCCGTCCTCTCTATAGGACCTACATGTGTAGAAAATTTCAAGCCTCTAGGTCAATCCTTTCAAAAGTTATGGCATGTGACATGCATGTTACATACATCTGTACCGTCTTAATAGGGTATTAGATGATGCTAAAACCCTAAAAACCATCTCTGTACCATATAATAAGCATCTCATTAAATGACTTACCTCAGCTCTTAAACCACACAATTTTTATTTGTCTTTCAGATTTTTATTAAATAATCCTAAGGACAAAATAATTCATCTTCAGAAGATGGGAATTTACGAGGTTCAATGCCCCCAGTGCCCAAAAGTTTACAAAGCTCAAACGTCTCGCAGTGTGATAACCCGGTTCAAGGAGCATCTGGCCCGCAGAAAATTTGGAAGAAGCAAACTCTCTGCCATAGCGAAGCATTCAATTGATACCGGACATGACATTTCCATCAATAATTTAAAATTGTTAAAATCAATAAATAAAAAACGACTACTGGATGCTTTCGAGAGCATGGCAATACAAAAAACTAATCGTGACTTGTTGCTAAATTTAGACCTGGGCCCCATTGCTGACTCTATATATACTCAAAATCGCTATATATAGGCCACTTCGCACCCTTCAAGGTAATTACGTCCAAACTAATCAGGATAAAGCTCAAATAATTGCGGATTAGTAACATTATATTTCCCAGGGGCCATTTTAAATACTACACTTGAGCTCATCTGATCTGTTTGGGCTGACCAAAAAAGACATGATTATTCAAAATTTTTGAGCATTTTATTTATTTCAAAAAATGGCGCTTCATGCCAATAAAATACCACACTCTTTATGTTATAATACTTGGTTTCAGGATAGCTTATAACTTTTTAATTATAAAAAAAACAAAAGGGGGCGTAATATCGCAGTGAGTTAATATGGCTTATACATAATTGCGGATTCCCTAGAGATGCAGTTTGTTACTCCTGATAAAAATAATCCTGAGAGTCAACTCATGTCCCAGCTTGTGAAAGGTGGTCTTATCAAGCTTGATGAAGTCCCGCAACTTTCATTGAAGATTAACATCGAGACTGGCGAGATAGCTGCCATCATCAGAAATCTCAAACTGAGGAAGGTTCCAGCAAGAGACAAGGTAAGTAATAACGTAATAACGCCCTAAGGAATCTGGCGAACAACATTATTAATGACATATCGAATATCATAAGCGATTGCTGGAAGTTTTCCTACTTCCCGACTCCTTGGAAGTAATCTATTGTGTTAAGTATCCCCAAGCAGGGGCAAAATCCTGCAATTCCTGCGAGCTACCGATCTACCAGTGTACTCTCGTCGATGTTCAAAGTTTTGGAGAAAACGATCTTCACCAGGTTCAAGGACCACATTCTTACCAATGATCTACTTCGGAAAGAGCAGTTCGGCTTTCGTGCCGCCCATTCGTGTCAGATGCAGATATGGAGGCTTGTTGAAGATCTGAGCACCACACTGAACCTTTCATGGTACTGTGGCGTGGTTTTTCTTGATGTCAGTATGGCTTTCGATCAAGTGTGGCACGAAGGGCTAATCTACAAGATGACCAGAGACAAGTTTCCTCCTGATTTGATTTTGATGGTGAAATCCTTTTTAGCGACAGGTTCTATCAAGCTAAAGTTGGCGAAAACTTCTCCACTCCGCGCAAGGTAAAGGCCGGTGTCCCACACTGCTCTGTCCTTGAGCCCGTTTTATTTAATTATTTTGTACGTGATTTACCAAAAACAGAAAAATATAATTTATATTTCTATGCTGATGATACTTACATGTAATTCATAAAACTGAGTGATAGTAGTTATTTCTTTCTTTTTGCAATAGAGAAAATAACGTTTGATAGACTCAACATCAATTGTTTAATTATCGCTATCGTTACTTTCTTCCTTACTTAATGTTTCACTTTCTTCGCTTTCTGATTCGGAACTTAACCGGAGAATGAGTTCGTCGGCAGTGGTTTCAAGAAGTCCATCTGCAATATAGTATTTTTCTTCTAATCTTTTAACATGGTCACAATAGCATCGCCAATTATCACGTATAAAAAGAATAAGTACGTGAACAGAGACGTAAAAAGACACAAATTGGGAATGTTTATTAAACAATATCACCATGAATAAATGAAACCTTATATTCTTCTACCAGGCTTAGCATCACACAAGATTCAAAATATTGGAAAATAACTGAACAGGTACGTAAGTTCACACAATCACAGCGTTAAATCTACTTAACTCTACAATTGGTAAAATTTCAGGTAGCACAATTCCAGCCAAAAAGAACCAAAAATAAAATATGTGCACAAATAATCAACCTATGTACTACTCATACAAAGCTATAAATAAATGCAATACATTTACTTATATAATTGCACCAGATAATTCTTTACAACTAAATTTCCAGGAATGAAATATTGCATACAAAAATAGTTAGTCCGAATATTTTAACAAGTTGTAATAACCAACTGTGAAAGAAACAAGGGTTCACATTCACAACTTTGTGAATCTAAAGTGAAGACCAGTCCGGTAGTTCTCAAATACACTAAACTATTAATTATACGCACAAAAAAGTCCTTAATTAACGTATAAAGTTCTTAATTGTATATTGTCCTTAGCACGCTATAATATACTAAACAGACAGGAACAATAAGAGTTGGCTCACTCACAGTCTCATATTAGATTATGGCGGACACATTTCTGTGGATACATATAAACGATACATGAAACTACGAACAGTGCCGAATATTTAGAGGAACAGTCCAGGACAAATGTTCAGTCTAACGTTAGAGTTCTTAAGTAAATCTTTAATAGTAAATAAATAAATCTTTACTGTCGTAAATTAGACACTCTAACAAATAAACCCAGATATTATCAAAAGATATAACAGCAAAAAGTAACACTGTGTCAAAGCATAACTGAGCACTTTTCTTTCCCCCGATTCACAGGCATCGCACTTTCACACAACACGGCACATAGACGAAATTAACACATTGGAAATTTTTTTTTTCCTTAGGAGCTTTCGGCCTTTTTTCCCTTTCCTTGAACTCTCCTGGCGTGTAATGCCTTAAACGATACGCTCTACTTTTTAAAGAACCAAAAGTACAATCAAATCATAGAGAACAATTAAAATGTGAACCTTCACTCAAATTAAATATCTTCACTTTCGTCGCCGTTGTTGGTGCTCAGAACTTCCGGGAATAAAATTTCGACCAAACGGGGAATTGCACAGGCATTACACTCTTCGACATATTGGATGTATAAAACCCATGGATTGCTCGATATACGCCGGTAGGCTAAAAGGCCACAGCCACTGGATGACTGAACTCGCTTTTAGCTCATAACACTGTAACTCAGGGAAACATTCTATCGCACTATGCAACTTATTTTTATTATGAAGTGGGCGCTTACCAGCGTCGAAGTCCGCTGTACTGCTAATGTGGAAAGCCAGAGTGAAGGACCTTTGCAGCTCGCCGCCTCCGCTCCGTTTCCATCCGTTGAAACGAACTCCACCCTCGCTCGCTTCGTTGTAGCGAGGGTCTGGACGTCGTTCGCGGTGCTCAGCTCGTCGCTCTCCGTCGCCGTCCGGATAACTCCTTTCTCCGTTACCGGCTGCTTGGCCTCCTTTACCCGTCCTTCAATTGTTAGTAGGCATTTCCTTCGTTGCTCTTGCTCCAGGTTTCCCGTCGAGATTTTTCTCGATCCGTTTATGGTGCTTTCTCGGATCCTTTTCTCCACATCGTCATCCCGCCTTCGTTTACCACCACGAAACTCCCGCTCTCATTCCTGATTGGTCCGCTCCTGCGGCATTTGCTGAGGTTTGTGGTTTCGCCGTCCATCTTCTGATTTCGTTTGGTGGAAGACACGAGTCCAGAAGTGATGAACGACGTCATCGGAATTCATATTGTTTTTCGAATTCCGTGACACCAATCTTGCAGGGAAACACTGCTTATAGTTCATCCAACAAGAGAAAAACAGGGTGTGTCACAGGAAGTTTCAGATTAGCCAATCAGAGAAAGGGGGCCTCATGCGCTTAATCACTTCTGTCTCTTGTCTCATTGAAGAAGCGCTTTATAATATTACAGCAGAAGCTTTAATATTATTCAATTGCTTTGCTTTAATTATAATTAAAAATGTTGTACCCTTCATAAAATTATCTTTTAACTCAATTTTATATATATCGTTGTTCGAGATTCCCTGGGCCTTTTCTTTCCAGGAGTCGAAAAGCGAGGAGAGGGGGGTGGTAGCTTCGCATGACGACGCTTTGTTTCCTTCTTGAACAATTGTTCGAACGCAAGAAAAAGAAACTTGCGTTGCCTTGGAAGTTTCTTCTGTCAAAGCAGATGAGCTTTTAAAACACTACTTTCCTTTAAAGTAGCAAAATACGTTCCACACAAATCTCCCTAGCCTGGCTGGGAATAGTTTTTCCTTGTTTGGCTGAAGAGTTGTTGCACGGGCGTCGCCATTACAAATTGACTTGTGCAGCCGCTGAAGGAGAGATCCCACAAAGCATTGCGGATGAGTGAGTAGTCGATATCAGACCGGAAACACACCCTGTTTTTCTCTTGTTGGACGAAGTATAATGCACTCTGAGTTAATTGATGTAAAGAGTTTATTGATAAGTCTGATAAACAATTGTGATTGCACACGTAATTTTTAATAGCTGCCCAGACGTATTCGATCCCATTCAGATCACAGTGATATAGTGATAGTCGCTCTACTTGATGACCAATTTTCTCAATCAATCTTGAAAACTTTGAGGTTTGTGTTGCTGGATGAGATCAAAAAGTTCAAATTTTTGTCTTTCTCGCTGAACTTAATATGATGTTCCTGTAGCCAATTTTGAGACAATTTTTGTTCGGAATATTCTCCTCTGCATTGTCGAGACTAGTAACCGAACATAAAATGCTCGCGGACAAAGCTCACGGGCAAAGCCGAGGAGATAGTCCAAAACTCAGGAGGGGAGTGCGTATAGTTTGCCAAACTTTAAGGGGCGATTGCATAAAATGAGGCATTATTTCTTTTGTTACTGATACTTGCTTGTTTTTCGTGTCGCATAACATAGCGCACATTCTGAAAAAGCATAAAATCACTGAACCAGTATTAAAACTGGAGTGGGAGAATACGTTGGTTTTGTTTTATTGTTCACAGATCGGATTCGAAATGCTTAATATGCAATTGTGTCCTATCGGGAAAAAGAAAATACAATTCTACTTGACATAGAGAAAATTGTCCCATTAAAACGAAGGAAATAAACTGGTAAATTGCCTCGTTTTTTTACAGTTGATAATTAGCAACTCGACTTTAAGGAACTGATCAACGCAATGTGCAATAGGGGGGTAAGGAAGATTACCCGCGTACATGGGTGCTGCCTGCGGACAGAAATCTTGGACAGCCCTGCTCTACACATACCGCATGGACAACAATTAAGGCCGCTTCACATAGGAGCGTCTACACGTGTTCCGTTACGTACGCGCGACAGCTAGAATGTGAGCACGCATGCGGTATGCACATTCACATGACAACGTTTCTAACATCATGTCACGTGTCATTTGGCTAAGAGCTCTCGTAACAAAAGCACTCTTCCAATGAGAAGGGCTCGTTCTTCAACAAAATAAAATCATTTTTACTGATGTTTATATTTCATCGCTCATACTCGGTCCTCCCAGGTGTTATTTTTCTTAATTATGTCCTTGTAGTCACAGCCCCTTACATTGTACAAGTACGAATGTTTTTGAACAAGCTCAATCAACCTCTCCTCACTACACGCCATCTTTATTCGCGGTGGATTGTGGGGAAAAACACGTGTGACGTCAGCAGACGTTCGTGAAAAGTTTGGCTTGCGCGAAATCTCCGGTCTCCGTGTGTTTTGCCGAACGGTACCACGTATGAGGTCACAAAAACATACCGTACGCACATGACGGAACACGTAGAGACGCTCCTATGTGAAGCAGCCTTTGGTCGTTTTGATGAGTTAACATCTGTGATGACGCTGCTTTCTTTATTTTGCCAGCAACGTTTAAAAGTGAAATTACTCTCTATCCAAGTTTCGACAAGGAAGATGATTTTCTCTGATCATCCCTTAACGACCTCATTTGACGCAAATACCTTCCTCTCCATGAGCACTGATCGTTTGTTACGGCATTTCCTCCATTTAAAACCAATCGTTCGCAAAAGTCTACAAAGAGACTTCTTACTCTAATGAAATCCAATCTATCCTTTCAGAATTGGCAAAAGCTGCTGAACAGTTGGGAATTTGTTATGGTTGATGCAAAATTCATTCACTAATCTTTGAATCACACACTGATCGAAAGAATCGACAGTTTTCATGAGCCCTCTATGATCTGGACGAGAACGTTTTTTTCCAGGCGATAGCTTACTTTCATCTCCAGAAAGTTGCGATGCTGATCCTTTCTCCCTCTGTACGATTTCGGCTTCCTTCCTTATCTTAATAATAGTTTTCTCACTTAATCCTGTTGCCACTGCAGCACGTTTTGTGGCGTGGGTGTGGAACTTTCAGCATCTTCTTTTCTGCTTCATTATCAAAAAATTGTATTACCGATAAAGCCATATTTCGCGCTTCACTGTGAATGGTTTGTCCTTTACATCTCTTCTCCATTTTGAGGTCAGAAAAAATAACAAAATTGTTTAACAAGAAAATAAAAAATTATTTTATATCCTCCCCCCCCCCCTGATACATTTGTTCTTTCCGTGAACGTGAACATCCCTGTCCAACCTTTTTAGAAATGAACTTACCCAAACGTTTCTGCTGTATAGTGGTGGAATTGTACAACTCAGAGGTCTTCTCGTGAGTCTCGGACATTATTGGCTACATCTTTTGGTGAAACATCACTTTTTTGATCAAATACTTCGCAAACGTGATTTAATTCGATTAGCTCCATTGTTTTGTGAGACTTTACTTCTCTGAGATCAAAAACTACCAAAAACGCGATTTCTATTCAATTTAATTTGATCGTTTGGTGAAGCTTCACTGGTTTTATCGAATACATGTACAACCAAAAATGTGATTTCAATCGACTGGCTCAAGCTCTTGGTGAAACTTCACTGGTTTTATCGAATACATGTACAACCTGTTGCGTGCAAAAAATCATCTATGGCTTTAATTTTTTAGAAGGCATTTTTTGCTCTTGCTCTTTTATACTGTTGAATATTTTTTTTGTCAGCCAGTATTGTTGTTTTAGTAGCTTAACGTTATGTTCTTTACTTTCTTTGTTTCTATTTATTTGCCCGTGTTGTTTTATTGTCACGTGATTCGTTTGTTTCTAGTGTCTTCTTGCGTGCGCGCGGTGTTTAAAGATTCTTGGACCTGGTTCCTTTTTGGTGAGTGAGGCAGTCTTCTTGCGACTTTCAACCTGGCTGCTTCTCTTGTTCGAGTGGTAGTCAAGGTTGACCATGGGGTGAACGATTTTGCTACGTTAGTGACTTTATGTCTTCCCCCCTTCCCTACCGATGGTTTTGGTAGGCCCGCTTGTTGCCAGTTCATCACTAATCATCGACCGTTTTAATCTCAGATGAGTGGATTGTAATGTACTTGGCGCTTTCGGGAGTAGCCGAGAAGCTGCCATCGACATCGGAAACGGAATGAGTGGTTTCCCTCCGGACGTTCGTTGGAGTTCTGGTGCATCGTAAGGGGTCAGTTGACGTTAATATCAGTTTCCTGTGTGTGCTAATTTTTCGTCGAGATTTGGTCTTGAACTGGACTCCCTTTCGATTGTCCTCACCCTTCTGCAAGTCATCTTGACAGCGGACTTTTCCGTGTGGTGTGGTTTTAGCCCCAGTGTATTCTTTTTCTTTAGTTCTCTATGATTTTTAATTATTGCTTTTTATCTTAATCACTTGTAATTTCTTTATTTAATTTTTTTTATAATTTTTTTTCTGAGTTTCTTTTAACGCCGCTCACCCTGTTTCCCTACCCTGGAATACTTGATGATGTCTCTTTCGTTTTGGTGCGTCCTCTTTATGTTGTCCAAGTCATACTGCCAGCGTTTTTTTAATTGATTTCAGGTCAGCTGGATTGTTTTACTGGTGTCCGTTCCGTGTTGTCTTTCGTCGCTCTGTAGTCCATTCGTCTTAGGTGAGTTGCGGGAAGCGAGCTCTTTTTTTATTTTCTTTGTGATTTAGTTTTTCCTGTAAGATTCTATAATTGATACTGCTTTTTTATTTTCAAATTTCTCTTTATTACACTTGATTTTTTTCTATTCTGAGTTTGGATCTGTGTAGCAAAAACTTTCTTTGTGGACTGTTCCGCCCACTGTGTTGATTTCTTATATCGGCCGATCTGCTGCGTTTCCCACGTGATTAGCTGTGGACTTTTCCCGTGCTGCTATTAGAAGTTTTGACGGACTCTGACATTATTTCTATTAAGTTATACTAAATTAATCCAGCCTTTTTTTAGCGTATTTTTCATAAAATGTTTTTCGGGTTTTTTTGACTTTGGTTAAGAAAAAAAAAAAGAGAAATTCAATCTTAATCCATTGTTCAATTTTTTTCCCTTTCGTTTCCAACAATTTATTCGGCTACTCTTTACTACTCTTGACTTTTCTTTCAGTTAATCTAGTAGCCTTGACCAGTGCGTTTCGCTCGTCCCCGCTCTTGCTGATTGGGTTTAGCTTCTTCACCGGCGTTCTTCTCTCGTTCTTCTTCGTTCTTCAAACCTCGAGACTTGAATACCAGAAGACCATATAGGTTACTTCCTTCTGAGTGTGGGTCCACGTTAACGATTGTTTGTACGACCTCCGTGCTGTTGTCATATTTCCCTTTTTGTATATTGATTTATGAAAGAAAAGATATTAACTATAGAAAAGCCTAGTAATAAAGAGAATGTTTTTTGATTGGATTCTTTTTGATGATTTTTGAGTTTGTTAAGAAACATACGCCTAAACTATCGTCTTAGGATTATGTTTCTCTTATATTCAAGAAAAGTTTGAAGATTTTACTTTACTTTGAAAGGAATAGTTATGGTTTCATTACAGTTAGCTTTGGGGGCTAGTTGAGGATTGTACAGAATTTAATTCGACTGATGCTAGTGTGTTTTTTTATAGTCACTCTTGATTAATGTTAACTGAAGGGTTAATCTTATTGTTGGGGCTTGGCTGCCCGTACAGAAATCTGTATCCATTTCTGTACGTGACAAACCAAACCTGTGATTTCAATGACCTGGCTCAAGCTCTTGGTGAAACTTTACTGTTTTCATCAAAAATACCAGAAACCTGATTTGCATTCAAGTTTTACACGATCGTCTGGTGAAACTTCACGTTTTTTGATCAAAAACTACCAAAAACGTGATTTCTATTTTGTGAAACTTTTTTTTTTCCTGTTTTTTAAAAAACAGGTAAGTAGCTATACAATTTCTGGTCACACCTTAAGTGTTGTAAGAAGAAACAGGGAACATGAAACACAACTATTTATTCGATAAATAGAAAGAATGGTACTTAAAGAACAGTATTTTACTCACGTTTTTAAAAAGAAGTCACCCATGGTGTTTAAGCACGTATCCCACTGTTTGGGGAGATTGGAAATTCCGTCCACGAAAAAAAGATGTCGATTGCTGTTTGAACTAATCCGTAAAATGGTTCCTGAACCTCTTCATCGGGTGTTGAATCGGCCCGAAGAGTTGAAAATCACAAAGGACAAATCCGGCATTTCTTCTATCGTAGGCTAGCGCATCCAAAACAACTTTTGCGATATGCGGGCTGCATTGTCGTGGAGAATGATCATTCCCGAAGGATAACATGCCAGGTCGCTTGTTTTTGATAAATATCTTTTTTCGCGGTCGAAATTTGCCATCTCCCCAAACAATGGGATGCGAGTCTAAAGTCATGGGTAACTTCTTTTGAGAAATATGTGTACAATACTGTTCATTAAATACTATTCTTTTTATGTACATGTGTTTCTTGTTCCCTGCTTTATTCTTACAGCGCCTGCTTGAACATGCCTCGTATAACAGTAAACCTGTACTAATGACCCTCTGAACTTAACCAATTTTGTTTAGTCCCGCAGAAATTTACATGGTAAATCTAAAAGCGTACCGACCACTTGTTTAACTTGATCGGCGACTGGGATTTTTTATTTCTGGGTCTACAAAAACCCACGTTAAAAAACCTGTCTATAACGAGCACTTATGGGACCAAGCTAAAGTTTCATCAGCTCTCAGAGAAGGGTATACAAATGATGGGTAAAGCTCTTGTCTTGCATAACTTTATGTATCTAAAGGCCGCGTTTATCTGTTTATGACTTTTGACATTACTTTCAGTGATAAATAACATTTTAATGAACCTCAAATCAAAAACCAGCGAAACTAAAATTTAATTGCATTTCTTATAAAATTAAAAATTAAATTATATTTAAATTTTGATTTACAAGAAATATAAATATATGAAATGTCAATATAAAATATCATAATGTCCTTATGATTTTTATTCCTTTTCTTCAATTTGATTGGATTTTTGATGTCTTCGATGTAGAATGCTACACTTATGATGTTCGTTTACTGTTGAAAGTCACATTGAAGATATAATCAGATGGAATAATATTGTGGTTAAAATACGTCGATGACGTTCTTTTAATATCATTTGTGTAAACTCCATTCCAATACCTCTTTAAAATTCATAAAAAATGATCTAGTTGAGAATAAATTACAATTTTTAAATCTAGAAATTTGGTTAATTAAAAACAGATTTTATTTTGGTGAAAAACCCACCCCTCGTTACAAATCAGCTATTTCTTTAACATACAAACTTAACACTATCGCTCAATTAATCAGAAATGCTAAAATGTTTTTAAAGAATGAACTAAGAATGTTCAGTGAGGATTTATTACACCTGTGTGTTGGTTCGCCCTCCTGCCTATGGCCATCAGGAAGTTTCTTGGGATAAGTGATGATGCGGTGGTTTCCCCTAGCCTTCCGCATGATGAAAGGATGATAATGAAAAGGGACGAACACAAACATCCATGCCCTCGGCGGGATTTGAACCCGCGCCCCGCTGGTTTCGAGAACGGAAAGACCTGCGCCTTAACCCTCTTGGCCACCGAGCCGGTTTATTACACCTGAAATGTTTAAATTATTGTTAAAAATAAGAAAGAAAATTCTAGTTACTGGTTCGAGCCCTAGGAACATGTAGACCGATAACGTAATGCTTCCATATCCACAGTGATTAGGGGCGTCAGCGCGATTAGCTGAAGGTTCGAGTCCAGGCTGTAGAAATTTTCCTATTTTCATCAAACATATGTTGTGTTCTCCCAAATATTTAAAAAGCATAAACTAAAATCCAAATTTTAAAAAGCAATTTCCCCATCAAAATCATAAATGAAAAATTTTATAAAAACTTTTGTAATAAAAAGACAAAGATAAAAACAATGAAAACAAACAACAAGTATCAATGATTTATGATAAAGACTTTTTCAAAATTAAATATATATTTAAGAACAATAATACTGAAACAGTATCCAGAATCGAAAATACAATCCGAAAACAGTTAATTGATATGCAAAGAGAGAAGGAAAAATATGATAAAAAAATTCAAACAATACATAAACTTCAAAGAATGCATAACAAAAAACAAAACAAATATTAAATCTAATCTATAAATTACAAAAATTGTGAATGCAGTTATATCGGACGGACTTCAAGACAATTAAAGGTACGTTTAGATTAAAAAATTGCATAAGAGAACCAGTAGATTAAAAAATTCCATCAACGTTCTAGCTAGACATTCAAATTCATCAGATCATATCCCAAATTGGATTACTGTAAAAATCCTTAAAATCGGAAAAAAACTCCCCAAAAAAACTCATTAAAGATACCTTTTACATCAAAAATGACAAAAATACAATAGCTCAAATGTCATGATCCTCTGAGCAACAATTGTGACAAACGACCAAATTCATTGATCCTGTGTTCATTTAAATTTAGTGTTTATTTTATTTTAATTCATTGTTAATGTATCATTGTTAGTGTTTGATTGGTAATGTTTCATGTTAAAATAAGCTCTGGATCTGAGTAAGTATACGTCTATCTTCACATTGTGTTAAACTATTCCAACGAATTACAGACATTTTCTTTAGATGAGTGTAATTTTTGAATCATTTGATTACATCTTCAATGTGCTCTTGTAAAACAAAAGAACTAAACATCAAAGACATTCAATCGAAAACAAAAGATATATAAAACTCACTTGATATATAAAATTATAAAGTTCAATCCAAATAATATCCAGTTCCAACATTTAAACTATACAGGGTGTTTCAAAATTATGTACAATAAATTTAGTGACATATTCTTGAGGTCAAAAGAAGACGAAAATGTTCTATAGCACTTTGTCTGGAAACGATTTGTTTGCGAGTAATCCAATATCATAGAGTAGGGAAGCACGGTAGTTAGCGGACGATATTTTAGCAGTTCCAGCGTTTTGACCCAACATTAGGTTGAGTGGTTTGTTCCATTTAAACCTACTTTAGGGTTGCTCCATTAGTTGTGTACGGTTGTTTCCATTACTGTAGTTTCACTACTGTACATCCACTAGGAATATCAATTTCAGAACGTTTGCGTGCTTTGACATACGCATTACGATTTACGTAAAAAAAGTCATGTACACGTATTCCAGTGCAGAATACACTGACATGCACCTAATGTATGGTCTTGCGGACGGAAATGCTGTGGAAGCAAGAAGACTCTACCAAGAACGCTTTACGAATAGACGTTTGCCAAATAACCGCAAATTTGTATCTGTCGACAGACATTTGAGGGAGCGTGGTTCCTTTGGCCGTCAAACAGGACAAGGGCAGCCTGTAGCACATTCTCCGGATGAGGAGGATGTGATAATTGACATCATACATGATGAACCACAGACAAGCACCCGTCGTATTTCTTCCATGGTACACATTCCGCACTCATCTGTTTGGCGCATTCTTCACCGTCAGCTTTTGCATCCATACCACCTGCAACTGGTTCAGGCACTGAACCCAACGGACTATCCACACCGACAACGATTTTGCCAATGGATACAACATCTTCATGCTGCAGACCCTAGTTGTCTCAGCCAGATACTTTTCACGGACGAAGCAACCTTAACCCGGACAGGAATCGTAAATTCTCACAACTAGCACCATTGGGCAGATGCTAACCCGCATGTTACCAGAGCTCGAGCGCATCAAGAGCGTTTCTCCATGAACATTTGGTGTGGAATTGTCGGAAATAACTTAATTGCCCCTTATGTGTTGCCTCCACGATTGACTGGGCGAACGTATCTTTTGTTTCTGCAGAATGCATTGCCAGAATTACTGGAAGATGTTCCTCTTTTGATAAGATCTAACATGTGGTTCATGCATGATGGCGCTCCAGCACATTTCAGCCATGTTGTGCGAGCACACCTTAATGCTGCATACACGAATCGGTGGATAGGTCGAGGTGGACCGGTAGCCTGGCCTGCAAGATCACCCGACCATAATCCCTTGGACTTTTTTCTGTGGGTTCATGTGAAAACGATCGTCTACAGCACAGAAGTTCCTAACATTATGGATCTGCGACAACGAATTGAAAATGCATGCCAAACCGTTCGTAATGCTGGTGACGAACTCTTCCATGACATCACACGGTCGCTCATTCAACGAGCCGAAGCGTGCGTGCGAGCTGGTGGCGGGCACTTTGAACAATTCTGTAATTTGGAGCCACGGGTTTAGTTGGCTGTATCGCGTAAATAAATCGTTTCCAGACAAAGTGCTATAGAACATTTTCGTCTTCTTTTGACCTGAAGAATATGTCACTAAATTTATTGTACATAATTTTGAAACACCCTGTATAAGCCAGAAAAGAAACAAATAAGAGATAAACTTATCAAATACTATTTATAAATAACACAATAATCCGTCTTAATAAAAATCATTCTTAACTTAATTCCACAAATTAATATTTTTGTGTGTGTATGCGTGTGTCTGTCTGTATGTGTGTGCGTGTGAGTGTGAGTGTGCGTGCGTGCGTACGTATCTGTGATTTCAACGGTAAAAAATATCAAAAAACATCAAAATCAAAACTTTCTTTAATGATATTTTGAACCAACATATATCATCACAGTATGACTTTCTACAGTAATTGGATACCATAGGATTCCACGTGACACCAAAAATCTAACAAGGAGGCTCCAAGTATTCGGACTCACTGAATTTGATAAAAATAATTTTACGTATAGATCTCACCTAATTAAACAGCCATGCAAGTTTAATTATAATTATAATTATACCGTAATATAACTTATCCTTCAAATTTCTTAATTCTCTTAATCTACGTGTACCTAACAGTAAGTTAAATTTAGGAACAACGACATATTTTATTTATCTTTTCCAAAGAAAAACATTCTCCTTTTTTATAGAATGTTTAAATTTTTTAATATCATGTGAGATATAATCGATCTAAATTTTATGAGTTTATAATCAATATAAACAAACTATTGCTAAAAATATAACACTTGTCTTAGGATTCTTTACCTTGATTTACTGATTAATATTTTTACCTTTATTTTTTTTATTCCTGTATAATTTACAATTTTTATTAATTTAATTTTTTATATTATAACTATTTTAAAAATGGTTTTGAAATATTACATTTATCTTATGATCATTCTCCTTGTTTATATTTAAAATTATTATATTTATTCTTTTTTATATTGTAGTACTTATAATTTTTATTCTTCTAAGCTGTTATTAGCCTTTCATAGCTTGCTGCTTGCGAAATCTATCTGTCTCTACCTTCTATCTATATAAATAACTAGCAGAGGTACCCATTATCTCCAGTTACTGATTATGTTTAAAGATTTTCAAGAAATTGTTAAGTATAAGAACTCTCTTTTCTAAGAAAAGACTGAATAATAGGAATTCTATGCATTGTTACAAATTGAAACTTATCTATTTTGCACAAACTTTTCCTTGCATTATTGGTCATGAGATATTTCTCCTTAATATGCCTTGCCATAACCATGAATATCGATTTTTTATCAATAATTATTATTTTTTCGAAATCTGAGGTAGACAGTGACTTTCCTCATACTTTGAAGGTCAAGTATGGAAAATTTCAGCAAGATCGGAATAAAACTTGAAACTGAGAAACTGAGCAGGTGATAAGCAGCCCAGTGAATATCGAAGTTCCCATGCGGCCGTCAACGATGCAAGCGTATCAACTGAGGATACTGCTATTGCTAGACCACACAAAGGGATGAAAGCCCAAGTTTTGCTTCAAAACATCTAGAGTAAAGTAGAAATTGTATCAACAGATTACCAAGTAGTAAGTTAACAACTGTTTGTTGGAATTGCAGAGCAAACGGACACAAACTATCATGTGCAACCACTGCCACCTAAGTACAGACTTCAATAAATTGGGAGTTCTTAGTATTGTTTCTATCAAAGAAATTGGTAGAGACTTTACAATACAATAAAGGGAGAACAGAGTTTCTGACTAGTTTTGTCATTTATAAAGCCGGAAATAAATGGCGAAACTAGTGGGAAACTCTGTTCTCCCTTTATTGTATTGTAAAGTCTTTACCAATTTCATTAAGTGGAGAGTGTCTTCGTCGATGTTACTGTTGCCATATATTTCCACATCAACATCGGGAAATTGAGCAGGAAATAAGTAAAATAGACGATATAGATTAAGCAGTCGTCTCCTTCGAGGAGGCAAAAAAAATACACATTCCTTCAGCTCTCTAAATACAGTTAAGATGATTGGCGAAAATTTGTTGTTTCTTATACAAATCTAAAGTTTTATTCCGACCTTCATGAAATTTTGCAAACTTGATCTTCAAAGCAAGAGGAAGGTCACTGTCTACAGATCTTGAAAAATTATTAATTATCGATACTTATTATGATGGCAGGGCATACTAATAAGAGCTATCTCATGACCAACAATGCAAGGCAAAGTTTGTGCTTTAAAAATAAATTCAATTTGTAACAATAGATAGAATTCCTGTTGTTCGGGGTTTTCTTAGAATTCATAGTTCTTAGAACTTAACATTTTGTAGAAAATCTTTAAAAATAAGCACTAACTGGAGAGAATGAAGAGTTAGCAGACAATTGAGAAAGATTGTAAAGGCGACAGAGGAACCAGTCCATTCGCTCCGTGTTGTATTGCTTTCGCCAGCACACAGCTGCAATTGAGCAAATAGTGAGCGAGTTAACAGAAGAAAGTACGATTGCTAGACCACACAAAGTGATGAATGGCCAAGTTTTGCTTCAAAACATTGAGAGCAGATTGCAATTGCATCAACAGTTTACCAAGTAGTGAATAATTAAAATGAATGAGTATTAGTCAGAGAAGACAAAACACTCTTTCTTTGGGCGTCGGAAACATCTGAACAACCGGAGCTTCGTCTACAGCAGGAAATTGGAGAATTACTGAAAACCAATTTCCGTTAGAATTTAACTTCTTGGGGTTGTTCTGTTTACCTACAACTGTAAATATCCCGGGCAATTCCGGCTGCTTCCTCTAGTAACAAATATGTCCTGTTTGAAATATTCTGAAACTTCCTCAGCTTCAGCTTTTCCTCAGCTTTTCCCATTTTCTCATGGGTCGCTGTTGTTAGTGTTTGGTTCTGATAATGGTGTTTTTACGGCCAGATGCCCTCCCTGACGCCAAACTCTAGGGAAGTTGTTAAGACAATGCTTTAACGACTGCTGTAAAGATCGTGGCAGCAGCAAGGACTGACGGCTTTACGTGCACTCCGAAACATGGGTGAAATATTCTGAAATTTAATTGTTAAGAAATTGTTATTAAATCAGGCTTATCGAACATAATATTGTAATTGGGAAACCATAAATCAAACCATTATTTCTTAGTAGCTCACACGTTGTCAAAAGAGAACAAAGAATGTAGCAAATATGTTACTAGATACATACAGTGACAGAGATTCAATTGGCTTTAACTTCACGCTATTAAAGATAGCGTCAGCAATATTTATTTCAAAATTAATCAACTCAAACAAATCCATAAGAAATGTTAAAATTAACTGCATCTTGGTCTATTTTGCTGATAATTGAGAGAATGAAATGTAATTTCGAAACGCGTAGGTTATTTTATTAAAACCACTACCATTGTTCTATTCTAAGACTCTTTATTACTCTTAAATATTTTTCACCACGTTAATTTTATATTATTTAGGGGAGAAGTCGCGTGTTTTATCTGCACTCATTTCTAAATGTTAAGCGATTTACAAGATCTGCGAAAGGTCATTGAACTTTGCAGAAATACAGTAGACTTCATTAACATAAAGTACGCAGAACATAAAATGCTGGCAGCACCACTCCCTTCTACGAAGGTTTATAGCGCACTTTTTGATGATATTTCGCGGACATTTCGCAGCCCAATCTTATAAATCACTTAACTTTTGAGCCATGAGTAAACAAAGCTCGAAATATTTCAGATTTATTATGCTAGAGTAATATTTTTTCAATTGTACGATTCTGAGAAGTTAAGCTGGTGGAATATTATAAGCATTCATGCAAAGAATAATAACATTAATAATAACAAAAAAAAATATTATAAACAAAAAATAGTCTTTTAACTATTACTTTTTTCTTTTCCTCTTCTTTCTCTTTTTCTTGGCGATAAAAACTTTCAATTCCATCATCAGTTTCGGAATATTCGCCAGATAATTGGGATTCCGCAGATAGGCTTTCCTCTATAATCCAGAGCTCCCTTCTTTATATAAATTTTTAAAAATTCATTTCACAGCACTTAAGCAGGAAAATAAAATCTATTGCCGAAATAAATTTAAAATTCCAAATACCTGTGTTTTTTCCTGCAGTATTTGAATAAGTTCTTAAGCTTATTCTTAAATGACTTTAAGCGCTGAATGTTGAAGCAGGTAGCGAAAACAAAACCAAAAAAGGTAAATAAATTTCTTTTTACAGAATTCTATGAACTTTATTGAGCACCACCACAACAAAAAATCATACTCTGATGTTCATCAAATATTTGTGGAGCCTTAACCGTTTTGCAGCTGTAAATCTCTCACCGTCAGTATTTTTATCAATCAATATTTCTCCTTTGCTGCCATAAACATCGATGTTCGAACACTCGGTGTCTTATGAAATTCTTTGTTGACAACAATGGTTACTTTCATTAGCACGTTTTTCCGCTGAAGTTAATACCTGAGTAATTGATTTGAAATATGTTTATATTCTATTCACTTTGAAAGAACCATTCTTGAAACCCCTCATAATGATCTCTTAATTTAAATAATTCAAAAACAGACACTATACCATCGTTCATTCAAATGATTTTTAGTAACTATTTTATTAATTAAAAAACTTATTCAAAACAATTCTACCTGTAGACCACACAAGCTGTGTTATTGAAAATCACTTATTTCATTCTAGTAATGTACACCTAGAAAAAATTAATGAAAAAAAATTAAGTTAATTAGAAGTATATAATAAAAAATTAGTGGGATCTATCATTTCTCAAGGTTGAAGATAAGTTTCTTTTTGAAGATGTGTAAACGCTTCCAAGCTTTTACGGATTTGGAGAGGTGTCTAGGACCGTGCTGCTAAGCAATCCATGAAAAGAATGAAACATGCAAAATGACTAGAATTTTTAAAATTGGTTTAACAGTGTTTATACATGGATAAGAAGTAATATGGGGAAAAGAAATTTATATGATGAAATAGGAAAAGATATGAGAATGTGGTAGATTGATTGAAATGATATAAAGAGATTTCAATCTATTTTCAGGGCGTTGCCTACATTCTAAAAAATTGCAGTTCATACGAGGGCATTTTAAAAAGTAACGCACAGTTATCAGTGACGGAAGTCTGACCGACGGATATTTTACCGAACAGACATCTAGCCGATGGAAAAGTACCCCATTTTCACTGACATTTGACGTAAAGAGATGTCTTTCGGCAATAAAATCCGTTTAATGTAAAATAAAAAATAAGAAAGAAAAAAAAAAAGAACCTGATGAAAAATGTAAAGCTCCAGATAGATAAAGTATGGACACTCCCGCCATTTCTGTGCAAAATTCCATCTACTTTAGAAAAAAGCGCTATCCCATCATATGGTAATTGAAATTTTCTTAAATGTAGTGTAGATTCCTTTGTGAAGTTAAATAAATTTCATTGGTTATTTTGTTTAATGTTGTTGTGTGATTCTTTTAATTTGCTTGGAATGCATGAGCGAACTTAGAAATCCCAAACTTTTGAAACGGATTATAGAGTACTAGCTGATTTGCCCCGCGTTGCTCGGGCTGTTTGCTTGGTGAAATTTTGCAATATCAGAATTTGAATATAAACGAAAAGCCTTAATAAAGTAAATATTCGCTTTGTAAAAACGAAAATAATTCTTTTAAATTTTGTGTCCAATTGGGTTCACCCAGGAAAATTCGACATTGCATCCTTAACATTTCAAAATATCAAAGAAAGACTATGAATATTGATTTATTTCTGTCTATACGTGTATGAAAATACTTCATAGATGGATTGAGAAAGTAAAGGAACTCTTTTACAGCCTCATCAGCATCTCTCATCAACATGTAACCGTTTCAATAGAGTGGTATTCAGTCACAGAGCGTGGAATCATGTCCTGAATGTGGTTGTTTATATTGATATTATCAGTTTTAGCAGCAAGGATTGGCGTCTCACACAATCAGTTACATCTTTAGAATTTTCTAATACGTTTAGGTAAACATTATCTATAACTTCTCTAAAGAAATTTACTAAATTGCAAAAACCATATGAAAAATAAATTTTCTCCAGATATTAGCTCATGAGGAAAAGTACCCACACATTTTCAGGAAAAGCTTGAGCAGCTGCACGCGTAGAAGTTGTATTCTCTTATTTGTTTTAGAATAATTTCTTACATCTCTCCAAAGATTCTAATTAAATAAAAGAAATAATAATGATTTTTTATTTTATTTATTTATTACTTTCTATCTCCCTTAAAACGTAAATCATTAAGGCAAGCATCGTACCTGACGAAAAAGACAGGCCCTGGCAAGGAAAAATCACCTCTTCTTCTTACAAGGAGACCACCAATCAACCTAGAGTCCGATTTTGATGAAACATGGTATGTAGGTAGAGGTCCATCTACAGAGGCCTCTGTGAAAATTCTAGAGTGAGGAAATTCCCATAAGCCTAGAAAATCGAGTTTGAAATTTACTGTAAACACACATAGAGAAAAAAAAACATTCTGCGAGCTAGCGGTGCAGTAGCGTAGTAGTTAACGTGCTTGCTGAGATGCTCCCACTTTTTTGCGGTTCGAATCCCTCCTTGTTTTGACATGTTTTTTATATTGTATTAAATTTAATTAACTTGTTGTCATAGCAACAGGAATGTTTTTTTCGAAAACAAACGTTGAAACAAAGATTTATTTGTTTTGTTTTGGCCAAAACTTCTGTTTGTTAATTCATATTCAACGCATCTTCTTGACAATGGAATTTGTAAGATTATATTTGTATTTTTACAGTCATATTTGTATTTTTACAGTCATATTTGTGTTTGTCATTCGAAATTCAACAGCGATTATCATCATTAGTCTTTTCTGATATTCATATTCATAATATTCATATTCATTTAATATGAAACCACATTATTTTCAAAACATATTTTAAATTTGTGCTTGTCATTCGAAATTGAACAGCAATCTGATTATCGATTCATTAATGTCTTATTGAAACATAATTGTTATTATTATCATCATACAAATATTTGATCTGTTTACACAAGTTACATCTGTACGCAGCCCGAGACAAACACAAACATCCATGCCCACGGCGGGATTCAAACCCACGGCCAGGCGGAATCGAGAACTAGAAGGCCTACGCCCTAGCCCTCTCTGCCACCTGGCCGGCTGATCAAGAAGACGATTACATACCTCATGAAAGAAAAGGAATTGCTGCAATTTATTCTGATTAAAAAAAATTCATCAAATTTATAATTATTATTGTGATCTGAAGAAGAAAGATGCTGGTAAAGAAATATCGAAAACTAAAAAATATTTTCGTTTAGAAACAGAAGCTAAAGTGTATGCAGTGATTGATTATGTTAAACGTGGCGGAAGTGAACATGACAAGTAGAAGAAGATTCACGAATATGTAAAGGAGCAATTTCTGGTTAGTCGTTCGAAATGTGTTATTATTAAAAAACCACTGATACAAAAATGGATCCAAGATGCTGTCATTCTTTACAAGCCATCTAAACAATGTGCCAGTGCATCGTTTTTTGTTAGAATGAAGAAGCTACATATCACTATGCGTAAAATCACCAGATTTGTGACAAAATCACAAATAATTGACAAGCCACAGATAATTCAAAATGCAGAACAGTTTGTCACAATGTAAATTAAAAAAAACAATAGAAGAAAATATACCAACTAATATAGTTTTTAACACTGATCAAAGTGGATTCCATTATAAACTGGTATCACCTGCAACTTATGAAATACTGGCACAAAAACTGTCCAAGGACAGGTTGTATCCAAACATGCATTGACTCATTCCTATTCTATTCAGGTTCATCTATCAAAATCTGTTATTTAGGACGTAAGTTTTATATATGTTTCTAAGAAACAACCGGAAATAAATTTGGACCAGAAGTTGCAAAAGATGTGAATAGAGTAGTTCAAAAATATGGTAATGTGGTGGTCTAATGGTCAAAGTCTGGAAAGTTAACCAAAAATCACGTAGTATCATGGTTCCAAAATTGTTTTGATGCAGATTTTGAATCTAATTCTGTGTTGATCTTGGACAGTTGGGGAGGACATTCGGATGCACAAAATCTAGCCACTGATGATAACAATTTAGGTATTTTGGTAATGCCTAAATCAACAACATCATTAATACAACCGCTTGACGTATTCTTCTTTAGGCAATACAAAATTTTGGTTAGAAGAATAAATGAAATTGTGCAAATTTTGTTTTTAAATTCATCACACACAACAAAACCACATGATCGTCGATTCACAATCAAAATGCATTCACTGGTGTACAAACAGCTTCAGGCTCCAGGATATCGTCCAATGCTTTTATACGCTTGGAGCGCTTGCGGCTATGATGATAACTGCGATGAGGTGCGTGCAGCATTCAAATCGGTTAATCAAATTAACTTTTACAAATTATCACCCGAAAAATGCAATCTTTGTTTTGGAATCGCATTCATCCGCTGTGCTTTTTGTAATGAAGTGTTTGTTTTGAACATTTTATGGGTGATAATTATTATCATTATCACACAGTTATTCAAAATAAATTTTTGATTTTCTACATTTTTTCATATTTAATTACAATTACATAACATTGTTTGATTTTTTTGCTATTTAAATATTTTGTTTTTTAAATCTTATGTTTATAAATATATGTCATAAATATTATTTTTATTTATATATGTTTGCAATTTAAATTAAAAATAATTTTAAATTTAAATTTAATAAATTTAATAGAATATAAAAAAATGTCAGAACAAAGAGGGATTCGAACCGCAAAAAAGTGGGAGCATTTCAGCAAGCACGTTAACCACTAGGCTACTGCGCTGCTAACTGACAGAATGTGCTTTTTTTATTTATGTGTGTTAACCACGATTTTCTAGGCCTATGGGAATTTCCTCACTCTAGAATTTTCACAGAGGCCTTTGTAAACGGTCCTCTACCTACTTACCAGGTTTCATCAAAATCGGACTCTAGGTTGATTGGTGGTCTCCTGTTAGTCAAAACAGCAATATAACCTTCATTGTTTCTAACAAATGAAAAAATACCGACTGCGAAAATCTAACATGGAAACAATGTAACCTACATTTCATTGTTGCTTGGACTAAGATGGTCAGGTGACTTTTCAGTGCCAGGGCGTGTATTTTTCGTCGGCTGCGGCATGTATTAATTTCATCAACCGTTGTTCACCCAGCCGATTGTTGACGCAAACACCACGGGCTGATTGTTCACACATGCAAGGAAACAAATATAAACCAAGTCTATTTTATATATACAGGGTGAGGCAGCGTTCATAGTAGGATATTAAAAGCACACCATTAGGATGAAAATGTAATTTATTTATTATTTCCTATGTTAGTTAATAGTTAAAGGTATGCCATTTACAAATGTGTAAGTCATTGATCATTGCGTGGATTACGTTTTGAATATGACCCCTCTGCACAACACATTCATCTAGACGGCGCTGGAAGCTTTCCATAACTCGGCGTAACGTATTCCCTGGGACATTGCCCAGGGCAATTCTGATGCGACCCTTCAACTCAGGAATGGTGGCATAACGTGTTCGGAAAACTTCTTGCTTGAGGTAGCCCCAATGGAAAAAGTCTGCACATGAAAGATCAGGTGATCGAGGCGGCCAGGAGATGTCACCATAACGAGAAATTACTCTCCCTGGAAAAGTCTGTCGCAAGAAAACTATGCAAATTCTGGCTGTATGCGAGATCGCTCCGTCTTGTTGAAACCACAATTGGTCGATATCCACATCCAACATTTATTCCAATAATCATTATTCCAACGCCACTTAGATGAATGTTTTGTGCAGCGGGGACATCATTTGACAGGACTCATATTCAAACATTAATTAACCCAATCAAATATTGACTTACAAATTAACAAATGGCATGCTTGCAACTACTATTTGACATAAAGAGCAATAAATAACAAGCATTTATTTAATACTACGCTATGAACGCTGCCGCACCCTGTATAAAGATTATGAATTTTTACGTCTTTAAGAGAATTATATCCAGTTTTAGATTTTTTTCCATCATCGTGGTAATATTACACGGCTGTGTGTTACATTTTAACTTTAGAGCTTACTTCTAAGTTGCCTTTTAAAACCGGACAAACATACTTACATTGCCTTTTATATATATAGATATAAGTATAATGAAATTTATTAAAGGGATTCTACTGCTGAAAACACAGACCGTATACAGAACTACCTCTTTACCTAGCTATGCTTATGAAAATCAAAATAACTATCTCATTTTATAAAGAAAAAATAGAAAAAATATCTAAAAAGACATACAAGAAAAGAATATGTTTTCTTAATGAAAAGTACAGGGCGTACTGATGAGAATATCGGAGTTTTAAACAGATATATTTATTGAATTATACAAGCATATACAAAAACTACTCGTTTCCTAAATTTCCTACATCTATCTATATACTGTAGCGCTCAAAAAATAGTACACTTTTATGTTTATTGCTATAATACTTTCAAAAATTAAGAACATATAACTAAACTTTGTATACATATTATCTATATAAATATACAAAAGAAAAACTAGAAATAAGGTCAACGTTATTTGTATTTGCGAGGACACCATTAAACTGCCAAAATACAAAAATCATAAAATAGTACACACGCAAAAAAAATCCCAAAAATGAAGTAAATACAATGAAAAAAAAAGAGTTAGCAGATCAATATTTTGTTGCAAAACCTTTTGCATCAATAACAGCTTTGTAGCGGGCTGGCATTGAATCAATTAGTTTAGCGATTTTGGCCATTGGAATTTTTTCCCATTCTTTTCATAAAATTTCAAATTTTTCCCGTGAATTTCGTGCTTTCTGTGATTTTCAACTGCGGTCTAATTCTTCCCACATACAGTATGCTCAATAGGATTTCGTACCTTCTTTGACTTGAACCACTCTTTGACCACACAAGCGGTATGTTTGGAATCATTGTCTTGCTGATAAATCCATTCACGAGGCATATTTGCTTTGGCAAAAGGAAGCATATGTTGCTCTAAGATATTCTTATATACTATTTTGTCCATTATTCCATCGATCTTTATCAGCGGGCCTACCCCTTTATGACTGAAACAACCCCATACCATAGTGGATCCTCCACCATGTTTAACGGTTGGTAATTGGTATTGTGGATCTAATCTATGGTTTGCTGGACGGCGTACGTACTGGATACCATCAGATCCGAATAGTAAAAACTTCGATTCATCACTAAAAAGCACTTTATTCCATTTTTTGGAGGTCCACTTCAAATGATCTTTGGCAAATTTGAGGTGGGCTATGCAGTTCTTCTTGGAGATCAAAGGTTTTTTCACGGGACATCTGCCAAACAAATCTGCATCCCTCAGACATCTTTTCGTGGTCCTCACACTCATGTTAACATTATGGAAGGTTGCCATTTCGTTATTAAGGTCAACTGCAGTTTTCTTCGGGTCAGCCTTAGACAGCCGTATCAAGACTTTATCTTCTCGTGGAGTTGTTGATTTTGGTCAGCCGACCCTGGCTTACGAGTTACATATCCTTGCGTGCGAAAACGCTGAAAAATTCTTGCCACCGTGGACTTCGGAACTTGAAATTGCTCCGAAACTGAGGTGTACGAGTTGCCTTTGTTGATTGCATCTATAATGTGCTTTTTTATTGAAGATAGCAGGTGAACTGGAAGCGACATGTTAAATACTGTCAGCAACAGCAAAATGTCAACATCAATATAGAGAATATGAGAAAAATCTACATAAAACTCAGTGTGTACTATTTTATGAACTCACTTCTATCAATAATGGATGAGTCTTCAAATACTAATTAACTCTAAAGAGTTTGAATTTCTTTCAATATTCAAATTTTATGCAGTCTATATATTATTACAAATTCTTTAATTAAAATTCAATACTTTAGAAGTTATAATGATAAAACATAAAGTGTACTATTTTTTGAGCGCTACTGTATATAAAGAAGGATGTTTGTTTGTTTGTTTGTTTGTGGGTTTGTGGGTGTGTTTGTTGGTTTCTTATGCAAATCTACAGTTTTATTCCGATCTTGATGAAATTTTGCATACTTGACCTTCAAACCTTGAGGAAGGTCACTGTCTACCTCAGATTTCGGAAAAATAATACTTATCGATAAAAAATCGATATTCATGGTTATGGAAGGGCATATTATTTAGAAATATCTCATGACCAACGATGCAAGGCAAAGTTTGTGCAACAATAGGTATCAACAATGGTATCAACACGCAATTCACATTATGCTCGGACCAGCAACAGATATCTCATGACCAACAGTGCAAGGCAAAATTTGTGCAACAATAGGCCCGTCGTGTTCGCATCAACAGTGGTCTCAATGCGCAATTCACCAATAACAATGAGCACAAAATTATTCAAAGAATTATAACAATGAACATAAAATGACGATGCAATGACAGAACATTCGTTTCCAAGAATTATAACAATGAACATAAAATGATGATGCAATGATAGAAAGTTCTTTTCAAAGAATTATAACAATGAACATAAAATGATGATGCAAAGACAGAACATTCGTTTCCAAGAATTATTAATAATGAACAGGAAATGGATATAATAGACGATATAGATAGGGCAGTCTCTCTCGATGAGGCAAAGGAGGTACACGTGTCTTCCTTCAGCTTCCTAATAAGCGTTCAGACGATTGGGAAAAGTGTTTATGTTTCTTTGTGTATGTGTGGGTTTACCTACAAGCGTAATTATCCCGGGCAACGCCGGGTCCTCTGCTAGTTCTCTATAAATGTTCTATGTGCACCCCACATTGCCTGTAAATGTTCTATGGGGGGCCCACGAGTAAAAATATCGAGATGGTATTCAAATTCCTGTCAAACTCTCTCTAACATATCGGGATTGACGCTCGGAATGTCAGCAGTTATCTTCAACTTCATTTCGTCCAAAGTTGTATGCATTGCTAATTGGAATACTAATCCTTTGATGTATCTCCAAAGGAAAAAGTTACATGGGGTCATATCTGAGTTTCGTCGAGACTTTCATGTCTTCAGTCGGGTACGGCTGGGAGTTCGCGATCGGCCAATAAAAAGAAAAGTCGCTGGCAGCGAACGAAGAAGCCACGAAGATATCTGGCACCCGTGGAAGTCAGTAGACTCACCGAAAATCGCAGAAAGAGCAAGCAACCGCTCTCAGTGGCCTCGAATATTCCCATAGCCACTAAGCTAATTAAGGGGAAATATAACCCGACTAAGGAGAGTAATTCCTCAGAGAGAAATTATCCATCCGATGATGCGAATCTAAAAAAACCACGAGAGTCATTAAAAGAGTATCCACAAGGAATAAGTGCTTTTGAGTTAATTTCTCGGGAGCAGAATATCACCTTAGACTTTTCCACGTAGATGACATCAAGTGCGTGTGAATGAATTTTTGTTTTTGTGAGTGACCCTCCCCCGGTGTTTTCCAGGGGAAGTTTCACCCCCTCTCTCGAACTTTTACCCTTTCTTCCATCACCATGGACGACATGGTGATGCTGATTGCTGATGACTTGTTTGCCATTGGCATGTTCTTGAAGGAGCTCTATGCAAAACTTGCATACATCCTATGCTTGCGTCTGACTTTCTCACTGTCAAAGTGTTGTAGAGGTTGTTCCGGCAGAATCGAGGATGCTCTGTCAACAAATGAATGTGGCAGACTGCATAGTGGCTACAGACTTCATCAAGGTTGGACAGACATCCGTCCACCTATTTCATGTTGACCCTGGACATCTGGCCTTCCATGTCTGGGGTGCTTTGCACTGATGGGAGAATCATATCTGAAGGATTTCATGTCCGACTATGGGGGGGGGGGTGCTGTAAGTGGCCTATTCAGAACATCCCGGATTCTCCCCTGGAAAAGAATGGCGTCATCATCGTGGACATCATCGTGACTTCAGAAGGACATCCTCAACTCCCTTGTGATGCACGGAGAATGTATCTTTATGTCTTACACGGGTCAAAGGCAGTGCTGCTGGCACTGTAAAAAATCATCCTAGCAGCCATCAATGATGGCATCGCCAGCTAAACCATCAGTGTCTTGCAGAGCCATGCCGCCTTCTCCTCCACCACAAAGACTCTGTGCGATGCCATCTCCACCACGTATTCCCTTGGAGCCTAGCGAAGAGGTTCCAGCACCTCCTCTGCCTCTAGAGATTCGAGAAGTCGTTCCTTCTCCTCGACCATCATGGGACATCTCGATGCTGGAGGATGTATGATCTGCAGATGACGACGCAGAACTTTCGTTGGGTTTCAGATTGGTGTTTACAGTAGATGACTTTCCAGCTCTTCCTCCACCAGTGCAAACATCTATGTCCCAATCATTGCGAATTGCCTGTACATCATTACCGACTAAAATGTCACGATCAGCTGGGATTAAGATACCATCAATGCCTGTGCAGCGGGATCATCTTGCGACGGCTAAAAGTCCTCGCAAGATAAAATCCAAATGGAGTCGCAGCAGAAGGGACGGGATTGGTGCTTCTTCTTCCGAGCAAGACAGCTGCATAAGCCACCATCGCAGCCCTTCTTCCTCTTCGGGTTGGCTACGATTCCCAAGGAGGAAGACACCAGAGCCTCCTTCTACATGCGGGAGGCCGGATACAGGTCAGCATACGATACCTTAAACATCCTCAATGAAGGTCATCTCTCTGAACGTGTGTTCCCTTGGTTCTTTGTTTCAGCAATCGGTTTTCTCATCGTTCATTGCCTTCTACAGGCCGAACAATCTTTACTACAAGAGGTGAAGCTTGCCCCTTCACAACAGTGCTACAATCTTTCCGGCCTTTGCAGCCAATATACACGTGGACAATTTTTTATTAACTCTTCATCACCGAATGGGCAAGGGGTTCTACCATCAGTTTCAATCCCTCCATTCCAGTATAGAACTGTGTGTATAACTGCGAGTGCAGGATAATTTCATTGGACATTTCAAAATCTGGTGTCAATTTCCAAATGTTTAGCGTGCATGCTTCAAGTAAACCAGCAGAGAAACGAACTTTCTTCAGTGACTTTGACAGTTTTCTTTGCTCATCTCTGCCTGAAGGGATTACTGATGACTTTCACTGCCATCCAGACGATACAACATATTTTTGTCTGGACATGTGCATCGAATGTGCCAGCAAAATGCATTGTTTGATTTATAGACATATTCTATACAAATCAAGGGCCCAGTGTGTCATCAAGACTGGACTTATTCCTCGTTGACAATGCATTTGCTGGCTCCCCTGCTTTAATGGAAGTTATTCCATGTTCATTATCCGACCACAGTGCCATAATGTGGTCAAGGAATGCTTCATTTTGAGCGTCTACTACAGGTCTGCTTTCCATCGAAACTGATTTTTGAATATTTCTCTGCTTGATGAACAGGAATGCAAGGCCATGTTCGCTCAGTTTGTGGATAATCATCTCCACAATTTGCCTCCTACGCTTGCATTGTGGTTAGAGTTGAAAACCAAAATCAACGTAATCGTTTCTTTCGCCATCATCGCCATCTTCTCATGTTACAAGAGATTATCTGGCTCCTCCGATGTTCCACCCCTAAGCTGGAATATGCTGAGATATGTCAGGTGAAGAGTGAGATCAATGTTCTAATGATCCGCAAGGCAGCTGGCGCAGCACTCAGGGCCAAACATACCTGGGTGGCTGATGTCAGGCACATGTTATCAGCAGCATTCACTGAAGAGAGGCAGTGTGCCAACAAAAAACGATGTCATCACCTGGTGATGGAAGATGGGGAAGTGGATTCTGACTCTGACATCTTCGCAACTTTCCACTCCCATTTCTCATCATTTTTCAGCAACCCAATTGTTCCATCCGATACTACGAAACAGTGGATTCAGGCATTGAGACCTTTTTCTGAGGATACTGATCTGCTTATCTCTCGTCCCTTCTCCGAGGATGAAGTCATGAAGGTTCTGTCAGCGCATAGCCATCATCAATCCAGCCCGGGTTTAGATGGCATTCCGTATTCTTTCTTCAATGTGACATTGAAAATTATTGGGCCTTTCCTGGTGCAAGTGTTAAATTCCATCATTAGAGACCATTTCTCCATCACATTGGACTTCACCGTGGAGAAGATCATCCTGCTCCCCAAGATTTCAGATCCAGAACTCGTGACCCAGTAGAAACTGATAACCCTGCTCAACACAGACTATAAGATCTTCACTGGGGCATTCTAACAGAGGCTGAATTTATTCACCGACGAGTTCTTTGATCCAGAGCAGTCCTGCTCAAATCCCTCTCGCAGGATATCTGACAACCTAATAAACATCAAGTGTGTTATGGAGGAAGCATGTGTTCATAAGCAGACTCGTCCTGTGTCAATCATTGACCAGGAAAAGATCCTCAATAAAGTAAATCATGACTTTCCTTTTTCAGTGTTTCACCACCTTCATTTTCGGAATTTTGTTGCGATTATCTCCGCACTGTATGCCTCGGTGACATCAAGTGTGGCGATTAATGGCTACATTTCATCTACCTTCGAACTGTCAAAAGATGCCAGGCAGGGGTATCCATTATTCCTCCTGTACATTTTTTATTTGGAGCCATTTATTCAGTACTTAAATTGCCACCCAGATTTTCAGGGATATGAGTTGTAAGCATCGTCCATCAACATCCAAACGTTGGCATATGCTGATGATGTGGTCCTTTTCACATCTGATGTAAAGAAACTTTTGAACACTTTAGTGCTTTGACAGGGAGTTTCATCAACCTCGTCAAGTCTAAAGGCCTCGCTATTGGGAAGTGGACTATTGACTATCTTAGGACTTTCCCCATAACATTGTGTGGGCAAGTGACAGTGTTAGGATATGTGTTCTCCTTTATCCAGAATATGGACTCCAGTCATTGGCAACAAGTGACTGATAAATGCGTCAGCTGCCTTGAGATGAATTTTTGGTTCTCTACCTCGATGCTTATCAAGGTGGGTTTAGTCAAACCCCATGTGCTATCTTTTCTGACTGCGAAATGCCTATTCACCTTGCCATTGTATCAAGAACTTAAGAGAGTGGGCAGTGCAATGGTGGATTGCTTTCGGACAGTAACAAACATCATCCACTGTGTTCGGCGTATTTTTTCACCCCATTCGAGAAAGGTGGGCTTGGATTGTCAGACCTGCGACCATACTTCATTGCAGCTAGGTTAGCTACGATGATTCGAATTTTTCTGCTCTCTCCTCCCATTTGGGTGAACTTTTACATCTGCGTTGCTCGTTACCTTCCTTGTTGCCAGTGATAATGACTTTTCAACAACCGGACTTGTACAAGAACTTTCAACTCGACCTTATGACTTTTATTCCTGCGCTACGCCAGATGGATCCTCAGGATTGGGATTACTTGCGACTATCATGGTTCTTCCAGCAGACCAGTCTGGATGCAACCACTGACATCCTTAAACTGCACTCAGAATATCCATGG
>JAHWFO010031089.1:691337-712557 GCA_023313115.1 Rhysida immarginata | reverse complement strand
ATACAGAAACAAATAGGAAATATTGATATAATATTTGAATAGTCATTATATCAATATTTCCTATTTGTTTCTGTATCCCACACATCCTGTATAAAAACCTGGCCATGGCCAGTTTAACTTCTTGTAGATGTATAGCCTCCGATGATGGCGTAATGCCGAAACGCGTAAGGCGCAATAAACTTACACTACCGTATCATTTTTGACCCTATTTTCTTTTAGTTAGATACCATGATACTCGACGAACTTCAACCTATGGATATTTTTGTTTTTGTGAGTGACCCTCCCCTAGGTGATTTCCAGGGGTGGTTTCACCCCCTCCCTCGAACTTTTACCTTATCTTCTATCACCATGGACAACATGGTGATAATGATTGCTGACAGCCCATTTGCTATTGGCATATTCATGAAGGAGCTCTATGCATAAACATGCATACCTCCTGTGGTTCTGTCTGGCTTTCCCACTGACAAAGTGTTGCAGAGGTTGACCCCAACCGAATTGAGGATGCTGTCAACACAGGAATATGGCAGACCGCATAGTGGCTGCTGACTTCATCAACTTTGGACAGACTATCATCCATCTGCTTTATGCCGACCCTGGACATCTGGCCATCCAGGTCCAGGGTGCTTCGCTGCTCATGGCAGAATCATATCTGAAGGATTTCATGTCCAACTATGGGGAGGTTTGAAAGTGGCCTATCTAAAACATCCCGGATTCTCCCCTGTAAAAGAATGGGGACATCATTGTGGACATGAGACACAGAAGAACATTCCCGACTCCCTTGTGATGATCAAAGCCAGTGCTGCTTGTACTGTAGATAATCATCCCATGTTAGGAAGGATTGCCCTCTCTGCAAGAAATGCGACACGTGCTCTCGCATCGTGGGGAAACAGCATGGATGCCCAGAGAGGGCCTTTCATTTCCAGCAGCCTGACCATCACCACCTAGAGGAGTGTCATCCCAGCAACCATCAATGATGACATTGCCGGCTAAACCATCAGTGCCGTACAGAGCTATGCCACCTTCTCCTCCACCAAGAAGACTGCATGCGATGCCATCTCTACCGCCTCTTCCTTTGGAGCCTAGAGAAGAGATGCCACCACCTCTGCCTATAGAGATTCGAGAAGTCGTTCCTTCTCCTCAACCATCACATGACATCTCGATGTTGGAGTATGTGTGCTCTGCAAATGATGACGCAGACATATCGTTGGGTTCTGGATCAGTGTTTACAGTGGAGGACTCTCCAACTCTTCCTTTGCCAATGCAAACATTGATGTTCCAGCCATTGTGAATCGCCTGTACATCATCACAGGCTAAGTTGTCATCATCAGCTGGGATTATGAAGCCATCAGCGTGGACAACTTGCAATGGCTAAAAGTCTTCCCAAGAAAAAATCCAGACGGAGTCGCAGCAGAAGGGATGGGATTGGTGCTTCTTCTTCCAAACGAGATAGCTGCATAAGTCACCATCGCAGCCCTTTTTCCTCTTCGGGTTGGCTACGATCTCCAAGGAGAAAGACATCAGAGCCTCCTTCTACATCAGGGATGCCTCAGTCTCAACAGGATACAGATCACCATATGATACCTTAAACAGCCTCAATGAAGGTCATCTCTCTGAACGTGTGTTCCCTTGGTTCTTAGTTTAAGCAATCGGTGTTGTCATCATTCATTGCCCTGTAAAGGCCATACATTTTCTTACTACAAGAGATGAAGCTTGCCCCTTCACAACAGTGCTACGATCTTCCCAGCCTTCACAGCCAATATACACGTGAACAATTTTTATTAACCAAATGGGCAAAGGGTTGCTACCATAAATTTCAATCCCTCCATTCTTGTTTCAAACTGTGTATATGATTGCAAGTGCAGGGTAATTTCATTGGACATTTTAACATCCGGTGTCAATTTCCAATTGCTTAATGTGTATGCTCCATGTAAACCAGCAGAGAAGCGAACTTTTTTCAGTGAATTTGACAGTTTTCTCTACTCATCTTTGCCTGAAAGTGATTGCTGGTGACTTAAATTGCCATCCAGATGATAACCACATCTTTTCTTCTGAATATGTGCATTGACTGTGCCAGCAAAATGCATTGATTGATTTATGGACATGTTCTCCACAAAGTAACCAGTGTGGGTCCACCTTCCATCAAGGACCCACTGCGTCATCAAGACTAAAATTATTCCTCAAAGACAATGCAATTGCTAGCTCACCTGGTTTAATGCAGGTTATTCCATATTCGTTTTCCGAACAGAGTGCCATCATGTGGTCATGGAATCCATCATTTCCAGTATCAAACTACACGTTCTGGTTCCCATGGAAACTGGTTTTTGATTGTTTCTCTGCTCGACGACGAGAAATACAAGGGTATCTTAGTTCAGTTTATGGAAAAACATCTGAACAATTTGCCTACGTTATAACGTAGCTATAGCTTCGTGGTCAATGGTAAAGACTAAGATCAAAATCTTATTCTGAAGGTTGGGTTGGATGCTGCTAGACACCATCGTCGCTATCTTCTTATGTTACAAGAGATCCAACGACTCCTCAGTTGCATCCCTAAGGACGAGTATGATGCTGAGATATGTCAGGTGCAGAGTAAGATCAATGATCTAATAATCCACAAGGCAGCAGGCCTAGCACTCAGGGCCAAACTTACCTGGGCGGCTGAAAATGGGCATGTCATCAGAGAAGGCTAAAAAGAGGCAGTGTGCCAACAAAAAACGATGTCATCGCCTGGTCGTGGAAAATGGGGAAGTAGATTGTTTCTCACATCTTGTCAGCTTTCCACTCCTATTTCTCATCATTTTTCGGCAACCCAATCGTTCTGTCCGACACTAAGAAGCAGTGAATTGAGCCATTGAGACCTTTTTTCTGAGGATACTGACCTGTCCCATATTCTTTCTTCAATGCATCATGGAAAATTCTTGGGCCTTTCCTGGTACAAGTGTTGAATTAAATCATTAGAGACCATTCCACCATCACATCTGACTTCACCATGGGGAAGATCATCCTGCTCCCCAAGATATCAGAACCAGAACTCATGACCCAGTAGAGACTGATAACCCTGCTCAACACAGATTATAAGATCTTCACTGGGGCAAACCAACAGAGGCCTAAGATATTTGTCGACGAGTTCTTCGACACAGGGCAGTCGTGCTAAAATCCCTCTGGTAGGATGTCTGACAACCTAATAAATATCAAATGCGTTATGGAGGAAGCAGACTGGTGCTGTGTTCATAAGCAGACTGGTGCTGTGTTCATAAGCAGACTGGTGCTGTGTTAATCCATGACCAGCAAAAGGTCCTCGATAAAGTAAATCATGAATTTCGTTTTTAAGTATTTCACCAGCTTCATCTTTGGAATCTTGCTGCGATTATCTCCGCACTGTATGCTTCGCCCACATCACGTGTGGGGATTAATGGCTCCATTTCGTCTACCTTTGAGTCGTCAAAAAGTGCCAGGCGGAGGTATCCATTATCCCTCCTCCTGTACATTTTTTATTTGAAGCCGTTATTTCAGTATCTAAATCGCCACCCAGATGTTCAGGGATATGAGTTGCCAGATTGTCCATCAACATCCGAACGCTGGCGAATGCAAATGATGTGGTCCTTTTCGCATCTGACATATATTCTCTGGGCATCTATAAAGAGACTTTTGATCACTTTAGTGCTTCGACGGGGAGTTCCATCAACCTCTTCAAGTCTAAAGGCAACCTCTTCAGTACTGGGAAGTGGACTGTTGGCTATCTTAGGACTTTCCCAATAACATTGTGTGGCCAAGTGGCAGTATTAGGATGTATTCTCCTCTCTCCCAAATATGGACTCTAGTCACTAGCAACAAGTGATTGTTAAATGCGTCACTCGTTGCTTGTCAAGGTGAGGTTCATTAAAACTCAATTTCTATCACTTTTGAGTGCTAAATGCCTCAAAAGTGCGCAGTGCAATAGTGAATTGTGTGTGGGGAAGTAACATCTAACATCATCTACTCCGTTTAGTTTATCTATTTATCCCATATGAGAGAGGAGGGCTTGGTTTGCTTGTCTTAAGATCGTACCCCATTGCAGCTAGACTTGGTTATGAGTCTTTCTTTTTCATGATTCGAATATTTCTTTTCCCTCCTCCCATCTGGGCGAACATTGTGTTTTGGCATCTGCGTTTCTTTTTTAAGGTGAATAGGCTACTGTAACCGTCTTATGCCACGCCATTTTTTTTAAAGGAAAAAGTGATTTCTGTGATAACTTGGGAAACTCTTTTTGTAATTTAATAAATGTTCCTTTTGGATAGAAAATTTTTGTAATAAATCGGAGATATTTGTTGGTTTATAGCATTTATTTCATTTTCATAATATATATATATTTCAATTTTTTTGAAAAATTAATAGAAATTGTTAAATAATGTCACAGAAATTAAATACGCAGTTTCAAAATTTTTTCAGAATTTATACATGAAAGTTCACGAAAAATGAAAATAGTCATATTTTAGGTAATTTTATTAATAACAGAACGGTAAAGAAATTTTTAAAATACGTTCTGTAAGTTATTTTTCTATGAATTTTCATTTGAATTTATGTCAAATTGTAGTTTGAGCTCGCTAACGTAAACACGTCATTTGATGTTATCGCGTGCATTACCCACGTGACTAGCTCCCCTTATTAGGGGTCGTCCACAAATTACGTCATCCATCCAAGGGGGAAGGTGAGTACAGCAGAATGCTGATGGAGAATGATGAGGGGAGGTTGGGGGGTGCTGCCCAAAATGACGGTAATTACTAATCAATTTAAATTGATATAAATACATAAATAAATGTAAATTTGACTTGAGAAAAATTTTGAGACGCAACCACTCCAATTTCACACGGGAAGTCCAGGAAATTAATTATGTGAGTAGACGAGACGGCTTTATCACAGATGAAAGTGATATCTTTCATCTGTGGTTTTACTTAGATTAGTCCCATGTTACACAAAGTTGATTTTTATTTCTAATACGCGTTTCGGTTAGAGTAATTTATAATCCCATGCTAATTAACGTATAATGCCAATTGCGCTCATATGGTCACTCTTTCTTCCCCAGTCATTCGTGGGAGAAATTGACATGGATGAAGAGTGAATTTCTAACTAAGTGAATGGAGAAATTTTTGAACAAATACATAAGAGAATGTTATAAACACACAAATAATAAATTGATTAACTAATGCCCTTAGATACCAAATTGCTAATCAATCAGTAATAAGCCATGTTAACAAACCAAAAGGCAAGTGATTACATATGTAAATATAGTTGGACTTAATGACATATAGCTGCCCTGCCAAAAGAATCCGGACACTCGTATGTTCGTGATGTTCAAATGGTCTCACCCTGTAAGATACACGTGACAGTATACATATTAAAGAAACGACTCAACAGGTGGTACAGCAATGACAACACCAGTCAGCATGACAGAGGTCCGAGAATTATCAGACTTTGAGAGAGGAATGATTGTGGGGTGCCGCATTAGCGTGAAATTACTTCGCGAAATCAGTGCTTTGACTGGGCATCCTCGCTGCACTATGCACGATGTTGTGCACAAATACGGAGAGATAGGTGCAACAATGACAGCAAAACGTTTCGACGATCTCCTCTCCTGTCGCCGAGAGACAAATATGCTGTCTTGGGTAGTGTGAGGCATTGCAAAGACACCCTGTGGGAAATCACTGCTGCCTTTGTAGGGGACACAGACGCCAACTCACCAGCCGTAGCCCATGTCCCATCAGTGCGCACAGTGCAACGTGTCCTCCATGAGATTGGCTTCAGTGGGAGAGCCGGAAAGAGGAAGCCACTCGTCTCAAGGGTGAAAGGAGCTGTTCTTCGTCTACGATGGTGTACGGAGCGTCGTCAGTGGACTAGTGATAATTGGGCAAAGGTCATGTAGAGCGATGAAAGCCAGTTCACACTCCAGCAATCTGACGGTTGTGTGTGTATATCTTGAGATAGCCAAACGAGATATACGATTCAAGAGTGCCTCATGCCGACAGTGAAGGACTCTGATGGTGGGGTCAATATGTGGGCCATGTTCTGTACACATGGGCGGCGCTAGGAGGGTGCGGTGCATTGGGCAACTTGAATTTTGCAGGGCCAAAAACTATATTAATTATAATAATATAAGGGTTATGAAACGCTGGGCCTTGGGCGGTCGTCCTCTTCGCCATCCCCTAGCGCCAGCTCTGCTGTACAGCAGGTGTATGACCTATCACCGGTATCGGCATGTGACTGAATGCCCCCCAGTTGCAAGAGATGTTGGAAACACACCTTCCTGAAGCAATGGTGGAGTTCTGTGGCAGCTCATCGGACTGCTTCTTCCAGCAAGACAATGCCCCATGTCACGTCGCTCGTTCAACACAGGTATGGTTCGCCCGTGCGGACATCTGGTTTTTGTGCTGAAGCGTTGTGTGCATGCCCCTGGTCACGAATCGTCATCAGTTGCTGTACTGTTGACGACCGAATGGCACTGTAGCACACCAGCAGAGTGTAAACATCTTGTGAACAGCCTTCCTCGTCGTGGTGCAGCAGTAATTGCAACAAAGGGTGGCCCATCGCATTACTGATGGCAGCATTTCCATAGAGGGCATGTAGAGCGGGGTGTCTGGATACTTTTGGTAGGGCTGTGTATCTGTTACCGTTAAAGTCTGGAAGTCAAGTAATGTTCACATTATCTAGGTAATACAGAGGGTTGCCCCAGTTAAGCTTGGTCGAATTTGGGTGTCATTTTTTACGATGAAAACCCCTTCTTCCACCATCTATTGTGCTCTATGTGATGGCCCCGGTTGCAGCCTACCGCCGTGCATCGCAGTTTCCATTGCAGAAGGCTACGGCGCAGCACCAGACGTGTAATGTTAGCCCACACCTCCTGACACACTTTTCAAAGGCCTTCAACAGTGGTGGGGCGCCTGGAAGCAGGGCCTCGTTTTAAGAGACCAAAGCCACAGAAATCCATTGGTGAGGCATCCAGCAGCTTCACAGGGACAGCACTAAAAGGTATGACTGTTTTGGTGACTAAAATAAAATAAAAGGGACTAAAAGGCCTTGGAGAACCTCTCCTTGATATGCCCTTCTCTCAATGCGTGTCATCTTGCTTTATGACGCCGTCCTAATGCTAAGTTGTTGTGGATGATGGGCCAGACGGTGCTTTGGATGTCCCTACGTGGCTGGCAATGCTCCTTTGGGTTGGGGGTTTTCTTTGGTGACTGCTGCTGCCTTCACACGTCTTATGGTAGATCAGGTGCGACTGGGCTGCGCTCGCTTCCGGGTCAGTGTTTTTGAAGCTTGGGCTTCAGATGGGTATCCATTTTTGTGTAGTTGGATAATACGATCCACAGATGAGTTCCTGATGGACAGACCCTTTTTTTACATGCTTCCACTATCATTGATTGACTGTACTTGGCATCGGAAAGTCAAATGGTGTACCCTTGCCATAAATCCGCAATTTTAGAAGCCATTCTTAAATAGATTGAAATTCTGCTTTTGTATTCATAGACTCAAACCGCAAACCTACACGGAACACGCAGGTGATTTTAACTGTCTTCTCACCCACAGAAATGGGAATGGCCCAAAGTCGACCGAGCTTAACTGGGGCAACCCTCCGTATGCAGATTAATTAGGCCGATCCGTTAAACTGCGGAATCATTTACAAAATAAGAATTTTCAGGACTTTATCTAGGTAATGTTCACACTGGCTACTAGGCACTCCTTAAAATGAAAATAGGATCTTTGCTCGAACAACAGCAACGTATTTGTAAGCTAAAATGAATACTCAGACAATCAACTAGTAATAATAGGAACTACTTATTGAAAAACGTGCTGTATTTTTATCCCATAAAGTTAAACGTGATTTTATACAAAAATCAGCAGATTGTAAATTTAATATGTTGACAATTGTTGAAACAATTTCATTTATTTATTTTTCGTTATCTAAAGGATCAAGTTGATAAAACCACTTAATGAACAAAGTATAACAAAAAGGATGAATTAAGCGGTTTAAAAGTATTACAATTAAGGAAATGATTTGCAAAACATGATGAAATAATGCATACTTGTTAGTGCAATGTAAAGATTGGTGACACTTTGAATTATATAGCAATTGATTTTTGCAGTAAGGACACTTATTTGTGGCACATTTAGATTTGCAATCACCTCTTCTGAAACCTTGTCCAGTACCTAGGGATTATTTTATTGCTGTTTCACGTAAAGATTTTTCTGCAATTGGGACATCCTGTTTCGTTAAAAATATCTCTTTGCAAACACTAAATTCAGATCTTGCATATAATCATTTTAAAACACTAATTGTAGTACCAAGTTTATAGAAACATCCTCTGTTTTACTAAGAACCACAGCTAAAATCAAGCGTGCATCAATTTTTGTTCTGTCTACTTCACGTACTTTAATTCTTACAGTGACATCTTCATTGACGTTTGGCTGTTTTGCATCAGAAACTGAACCATTTTTTGTTTGCTTTTCTAAACTTTCCTTGCCTAATGACGCTGGTATTTCTGGTTCATATTATTTTTACAGATCTTGCACAATACATTTTTACCAAACAGTTCCTGTTCGGGTTCTACAAACCTAGCGTCAATAAACTTCGGACACCAAGTAATTTGGCTAAAAACACAGTGAAAAGTGCATACAGAGGATTGCAGGCTAATGAAAATAGATTTACTGAGTATATGTAACAATATCAATATCGATTTAGAATCGATTTAATGGTGTGAAATAATTTATTCAAATTTATGTAAAATTGCGTTGTCAACAGGTTTCAAAGAACTTCGTACACAAGGGGTCGCCAGCATACAGAACTTTCCTGAAGGCTGTAGAAACGCCCAGAATGCTATGCAACAGGCTTTAAAAGCACCGTCCACGCAACAGAGCACAGTATTCGTGTTGTTTTGAACCATGGGACGTGGTAAACCAGTAGGAACGTGTATACGACAAAAAATTATACAGCAGTTCCAGAATAACAAATCCCAGCGAGCTATTGCCCGTGAATTATCAGTTCCACTCTCTACTGTTAATGGGATCATCAAGCGTTTCAGAGAAATCGGGAAAACAGAACCAGGGACTGCACCAGGCAAGCAGCGATTATTGAATGTTAGGGACCTACGAGTATTTCGACGTTACATTGTGAAAAACAGGCATGCTCTCATAAGTGAAATGACTGTTTGGGCTCGAGAATATTTTCATATACCCATATCCGAAAGCACAGTCCGCCGTTACATCAGAAGATGCAACTATTACTTATACGCTACAAAGAGGAAGCCATTTATGAGCACTGTAGCTAAGCGTCGCCGGGTAGCATGGGCCAGAACCCATCTAAAGTGGACCCTTGCTCAGTGGAATAGTTTTCTGTGGTCCGACGAGTCCACCTTTGCAGTGATGTATGGCAACAACGGTCGCAAGGTGCTAAGGACCAAGCACGAAAGTAATCATCCCGACTGTTACCAGAGGAAATTCAGAAGCCTGCATCGCTGATGGTGTGGGGCTGCATGAGTGCAGCCGGGACAGGATCGCTTCACTTTTGCGAGGGCACTATTAACTCTGCTGCCTATATAAACATTCTTCAACAGCATCTGCGTCCATCCCGACAAAAGTTGTTCAATAGAAGACCAAGCATCTTTCAGCAGGACAACGCCAAGCCTCATGCTGCTCGGAACACCAAGGCTTGGTTACAACAGCAGCGTTTCAGGGTGCTTGACTGGCCTGCCTGCAGCCCAGATCTGCCACCCGTTGAAAATGTATGGCGCATTTTAAAGCGAAAAGTCAGACAGCGGAAGCCTCGAACACTGCAGCAGTTGCGGGCGTGTAATTCCGAAGAGTGGGACAAAATTCCAGTAGAAACAACGCAGAAGTGTCCAGCATACCTCCACGACTTCGGAACGTCATTCGTCGGAAAGGTGACGCCACTCAGTAGTAATGTGCAATAAACGGTACGGTGTACGAAGTTCATTGCAACGTGTTGAAAACGGAACATTACAAAAAGTCGCTTATTTAATTTTCTCATGTTTTTTTATGTTAAAATGCTATATCAAAGTTGTACTAAAGCTCTGTGCACTCAATAAAGTAATTTTCATTTGGTTACAATTAGTTTCGTTGTATTTATCCAAAATTCTGTAGGTGTCCGAAGTTCATTGACGCTAGGGTTGTACTTCACCACAAATTACGTAAACAAACATACCACATGATTACTACGTGTGAACATCTGATGCTGCTTTTGACCAAACAACACAGAAAAGGTCTTGAACAAATTCTGCTGAAGTTGAGGGTAAATCAATGATGACTTCTTCAACCCGCAGAGCTGATTCCTTGGAAGTGAAGGGCAACTGAATATTCTTTATAAATGAAACCTCAATTAACGGTGGCAACAGTGTTGAAGGCAGTTTAAGATTACTATCGATAGATTTTTGTATTTTTATAGGCGATTCTGTAGAAGGTGGTGTTGACGGAATGTCTTCTTGAGTAAGATTTGACTGTGATCCCAAAATACCAGTCTCTTGTGATTCTTCTAATTTTTCAAGGTCTTCTTCATTATTTATCGAATGTAATATACTTTGTGGTATAATAGAAGAAGACAATCCCACTTTTGAGGGACAACCGGACATGGCTTCGTACGGATTTCTTTTAATTCCAGAATGATATGCACGATTTTTAATGAACTGTACAAATTACACTTATTATCAGCCATCCAAGTAGTAAGCATATTTTCAATGTCTTAATTTGCACGTTTCAAACTTCCTTGGCTTTGGTTGTGTCTAGGTTTGCCATGAACCACTTTGAGTTCTCGCCACATCTGTTTTACATATTGTAAGACTCGATTGCAAAATTCACGTCCATTATCTGAATGCAAAATACTTGGAGCTCAAGAAAGGAGGAAAATATCAAGCAAGTTGTAGGCTACTTCACCTGCCCGTTTTGATGTGAGTGGATTTAATACATCAAATTTTGTTCAGTGATCTAGGTATAAGAGAAGAAACTTAAACTTTCCATCTGGTTGAGATTGGTAATCGATGAGATCCACCTGACATCTGTTATTGAAATGCGATGAAATAATCGGCTTTGCAACAATTCCTTTTTTCTCACTTTTTTGTTTTTGGTGACAAGTTTCGCATAAATCCAAAAACAATTTTATTTGGGCTTGGGTTATCTTTTTATGAAGCGTATTTAATTGTTTGATCATTCTGTCTCTTCTGCCGTGACCAATAGACAAATGAGTAGAATACAATATGTCAAACAATTCTTCAGCATGGACAAACGTTTTCACACTTTCTCGAGCATCTGACAACAGCTCAATGAGTCTTTCACATCCATGGACAGTCAACACATTATACCTTTGAATTAATCGATAATCTCGAGATGATTTTCTTCTTGGAAACTTTTATTCGTTTACATCTTCAATTATGGAACCATACTTTTGTTTTATCATCAAAACACTTATGTTTCGATTCTTTGCTAAACAGGTTTGGGTAGAATTTGTCCTTCATTTTACTCACCAATTCGGTACGTGCTTGCATTCTTGGATAAAAATTTACCTGCTTTAAAAAAATCTCGACAAAAATTCACAAGCTATTGAAACCAGAGCATTTGAAAGAGAAAGCGGAAGGCGCATTATAAGGTATGACATGTATGTAGGGGCGATGCGCGGTGGTGAAGAGAGAGAAGGAAGTCGAGGCTATGTGTTGTAGCAGAGGGGATGTACCCGTCTTAAATTAGAGAACTAACCTTTGCACTTTAACGCGTGCATAGTAGGTAATGTTCACATTACCAAGGTAAAATCCTGAAAAACTCTTATTTTTAAAATGATCCCACAGTTTAACGGATCAGCCTAGTTAATCTGCATATTACTAGGTAATGTGAACATTACCGGCTTTCGAGATTTAACGTTAACATATCTACCCCTTATATTTATGAGGTATGGCAATTATATAATGAGACTGAGCACCTCCTATCGCGCAGCCACATGGGCGTAGGTTGGTAATGGGATGCAATTGACCTTGAACCTTCAACAGCAGCCACTATTCGTTTCGTCTCTCTGTCTGCTTCAGTTTCCTTTTGAGCGTCGTTTGTAGAGGACGTGGTTCTGTAGTAGTGCTATGATCATCAGAAATATCGTTAATCAGAAATACTACAAAGAAAGAATAAGGAAGAAAAGACTGGATTTGTGGAAGAATGACACATGGATTCTGCATCAGGACAATGCGGCAGCCCACAGTGAACAAAAGTTTTTAGTGCATTCCTGTGCTCGGGATAAAAGTTAGTTGTAATTTTGTTTGCAATAAATCTCATTTTTGACACCAGTCTCTTTATTTAACTGCCACACCTCGTATAAAACTATACTCAAGTTGGGATAACTATAAGCATATAAGAATAAAACCATAAGATGAGAAACAAAATTCTTAACAAAGTTCATAAGAAGTATGAACTGACAAAGATGAAAATCAGGGAGAAAACCAAACAATTATTTGGAATAACAATCAAATCAGTTTGCTTACAGCATTTACACAGGCACATCCTATTCTTTGCAGTGACCAGTTTCCAAATTTGTTTGTAACACTTGCATTGTCTCATAGATTATCCCAACTGCATGTAAAAAATACAAAATACTTCCATATGATGCATATTGTCCAAGTGTGCAGGAAAACTTGCACAAACGCGTTTGCCAAATCTGTGGTTTTTTTTCTCTTCTGTCAAGCTCATAGAACTGCACAAAGCAGTTCATGGCAAGACCTCTAATGTGAAGATATTGGCAACCTCATCATGGATTAAAGATCGTGTAAATATTTCAATAAATGGAATGTTTTCCCCTTTATGGTGGCATTAATTTTATTTATTACCTTGATACATCTTGGTTAATGGAATTTTATTGTCACTTTCATGTTAGGATGAAATATGACCGAGGGGAGGAGGGTATACAAAAGTATGACATGCACTGACATGGGGGGAGGGGAATATAAAATTATTTAGAAAATGGATGTCGTAATTTGTGGACGACCCCTTACGAGCAACGGCACGAAGTTCAATTTTCCTTTGTTCTCTCAAATGAGGCTGACGATGTAATGCAATGGCGCAACCAAAAGTAACGTAGTTCCATTTTAAAATAATAAGACATCGAAAGCAGGAGTATCTTCTGCTGTGGTTTGAATGGGTTTTTCCTGTTCTGGACTGCGGTATTGTGTAATGGAGGTGTCAGTGTGTGCGAAATATGAAAATTTTCTCCTTTTATGCTCCAGTGCTCTGAGTAGGTCTAAATGTCAATTTTTTATTACACTCTGATATATATTTCTGCCTTTTGCTAGAAAATAAATGTAGGGCTTGAAATATACAAGCAGTGTGATATATGTAGCTGCATAAGATAATTATATATAAGATCAGATATACATCGCTATTTTGTTAAGTTGCAACGCTCTTCATTATGAGAGCAGCATGTTATAAATATTATTTTATTAAACTTTTAATGTTTGCATGTGCCTAATATTAAACAGATAATTTAAAGGAAGGTTTCTATATTATATAAAAATATTGGCGATAAAGTGTCAAAACTTTTAACGTTATTGAGTTTTAAATTTCGAGCTGTGTGCATTTCTATTATAATTCTGATGCAGAGGCCAAATATGGCTTGTCCCGGTTCCAGAACGATTATGATATTTTCCCAACCTGATTTTTACAAGAACTTTCAAATGGACCTAGTGAATTTTATTCCTGTGCTATGCCAAATGGATCCCCAAGACTGGGGTTACCTAAGACTTTCATGGATTTTCTAGCAACGACCTTTGGCGTTTTTTTTTTGTACTCAGACTATCTGTGGGCAGACATTTTAAAGACAATTAAAACTGTGGTCTTTGAACGAACTGCATTTAGTTTTTAATGGAGATTGCTGCACCACAGGTTCATTACTCTCAAGCTCATACATCAGTGGAAAGTAGTGAGGTCTGCTTGATATTTGGTCTGCGGCATGGAAAAGACTACCCCGCATGTATTCTATGAGTGTCCACTCGCTCAGCCCATTTGGGTACGTTTTAAGCAGCATTGCAGTTTGATCAACTTTTTCTACAGGTCTGTACGTTTTCTGCTTGACGGTTCCACTGCCGAACCATATAAAACGGACATATCCATACCCATAATGTTTTTCAATAGGGAGGTGTTGTATGCCCACGTGGAGAGATCCATGTGGAGCATTCCATCACCTTTCTTGGTTTGGAGGAAGGCAGCCTTATATCTGAGGTCCTTCCTTCAACTAGAATAGTTGTGGTTAGGTCCTTTAGGGTTTAAACGCTGCTTTGCATCGTCCAAGCATTTAAGCTTGGTTGTCAGAGGGGACCTCTCATATCTCTTTATCTTCCCAGCTGATTTTTGACGGTTCATCGGATGTCTCTTTTTCAGGCATTTTTATAAAAGTGTTGCAGTTTGTTAAATAGGGCTGCACGAGTTTTAATCGCATGAGCAGGTGCCTCATTTGAAATCTTGTGTTGAGGCATCTGCTGAGGCAACAACATAAGCCTTAGCTATAACAGCAGAAGAGGAGGACCAGGTGTCCATCAATATCAAGCCAAGCTACAAGGAACATGCAAGGGAGAAAAGAAGAACAAATCCTCAGTGTTAGGCAAGTTTGGAACTTTGAGTAATAGTCAGAATTATAAATTCGGAAAGGATGATGGCACCGCATATATCATATGGCATCGAAGTAAGAAATCCTCGCAGACTCCTTGCAAGACATTAGCGGCCACGACCCGTCAGAAAATAGGAAAACACCATGATGGGCGTAGGAACGACATGGAGGAGAAGAGGAGGCAACGATATGGGCCTAGTGCAATGGCTAAAGCGTGCAATTTTCTCCATCCTAATTCAGCTAAGCGGTGTAGAAACGGTCGATCATAGGCAAGCGATTTGGATACTGACTTCTGTAAAATTAAGCGATTGTGCTTATTCTGTTTACCTATGCACACACGGTTTCCCATGAAGACATCGCACCCACCTTAGCTTCAGGAGATGCGAAACCATCTGGGACGTCCCAGTCGCCATAAGTACTAGTGTCCCCACACTCAGCCCACCCCTCCCCAGAGACCGACCCAAGGACTTTGGAGGGAGCGGCTCCCAAATACTACGGCTACACAGGCCGTCAACGATCTACCCATTCATGACAGTGATTCCCATACATCGAACCTGGCTTCATAGCAGATACCAGATTTGTCGCACATTCACTGGGAGGATTCGCCAGGCATTCAACCATCTTCGGATAGCATTGCAAGCGTCGGCCCCGCATTCGAGATCTCGCTTTGCACACCACGCTTGGCTGCTCCAGAATCTGTGTCCGGTAGCATGAACTCTAATTTAGTGTAGTCTTTAATCAACTTTTTAATTTCTCCTTCTCTCAATCGCTTACTTCTGCTGTGAACTCTTTGATATTAAACATTGCAGTAATGTTCTCATCTATGTTTCGTCTTAGGGAACTCCTCACTGGCGTTTTACCGTAATTGGTTTCCGCCTTCCTTGGTAACCAATCAACGAATTCTGATTAACTGCCAATTTCAACTCACCTTTCAATATAAATGACCACAAGACGGACTTCTCCCCCATAGAATGAAGGACGTTTTACATTCATAATTACATTCTTGTTTCTGAACTTTATTGTAAGAAAAAAAATTCATACAGCTCATCAAGAAAATTGAGCTCATTTCTGTTTTATATTCAAGTAATTAATTCAGAGGATATATTAAATTTATTTCAAATCAAAAATTTAGCTCGTAACCTCTTGCCCAATCCTGCACGGCTTTACTTCTGGGTCAAATACAAAATTAATTAAAAAGCAGAGGCCAATAGTGGGTGACAAATCTTGATTCTCCTATCTTTCTATCCAATGTTGGGGATAGGTATCATTTAGGAAATGCCTCACTAGAAGAGACAAGAGAGATGGTGCCTCATCCTTTTGAAAAATGAAATCGGCTGGTTCTTGATCTTCCACTTCAGGAAATACCTGATGTTGCAGCATTTGTTGCTGCAAGACCCCAGTCACTGCGGTTCCTTCAAAAAAGCAAAGGCTGTAAGCTTTTGACTTGGATATTGCACATAAAACATTAGTCTTAGGGGAGTCTCGTTCATGAGGGTTTCTTCACCTCAAATTTCGTACATTATGACGATTTACCTTCCCATTAATGTGAAACGTGGCCTCATCACTGAAGATAATCAAAGAACAAAAACAAATCATTAGTCTCCAAATTTTGTTGGATGAAAGTTTAAAACTCAACTCAACGCATCTTATCCCCTCGTTTAAGGGCCTGAAGCAATCGCAGATGATACGGTTTCTGAACCAATCGGCATCAGAGAATTCTCCATACACTTGATTTTGGTATCTGTAAGTTATGACTTGCTCATGAAAGCAACACATTGTTTGCTTTTCGATATGCACCACACACCCGCTATGAAATGAATCTAGATTAATTCCATTAGGTTGCTATTAGTTTCCGATGAATGGGTGCCAAGCTACAGCTCTTTAAAACTTCGATATTCTTAACAAATAAAATAAGAACAGAAACACAGTTTCACAAATGAGATTATTATTCTTTCAAAGTCCCTGTCCTCTTCATCGGCATGTCCAGGGTCTTCAAAATGTACATCCGTGGCTCCAGAATAAAAATCTCATTTGTGGAATTGTGGTTTCTCTTCTTATTTTGTTTGTTACTGTTTGTCTGTTGTAAATTTTAGGTTATCAATGAGACAGAGAAATAGAATGCAGCCTTTGTAAACGGAAGCTTAATAAATTTTTATTTTAATCATTTTTTTATTTACTGATTATTCCTATAAAACAAAGAATCGTCTTGTGCAATTGATCACGCACTGTCATTGTTACAAACTACGCAGCATTACAACAATCAATGAGGTGGTCAATTTGTGAGCGTTAATTATAATATTTCAACACTACCTCTTAATTAAAACGAACAAAATGAACAGAACCAAAAAAATAAAAATAAACTCACTAAATTAGAACCAAAGAAAGGCTTACAAATAATATTAATTCCTTTTCTAATTATTTTTCACTACATTGATTCCGTCCATTAACATCATCAAACGATTCTTCTCCAATGGTTTGGTCAGGATGTCAGCCAACTGGAATTGAGTCGTTACATATTCCAAGTCAAACTCGTCTCATTCAAAAGACTCTCGTAATGCATGGTACTTAACATCGATATACTTTGGTCACCTCGAAATTGTTCAATTGCAGTTGATCTGCGCAATGGGTGATTGGTTGTCCATGAGTGGTGTTGGCTTGACATCCTGGCCCACTAGTTCCATCAAATGTTGTCGAATTGCCTTGCCAACATCCATTGCCTCAAACGCAGCAATGGGTTCAGCATCTGTTGTCGATGTCGCTACCAATGTTTGCTTTCGGCTCCTCCAGGCTACTCACCCGCAACAGAGATCAGCATACCTGATGTCGATTTACAGTCACTCACATCTCCCGCAAAGTCCGCATCTGTATAGATCGTCATCTGCAGTGGTTTATCAGCCTTGAATATTATTTCATGATCCTTGGTCCTTGCAAGATATTGCAACACTCTTTTAGCAGCTGTGTGATGTCGATCATCAGCACAATCTAGGAATCATGACAAGAATGAGACTGCAAACGATATATCTGGTCTTGTACCCAGCGCACTGTACATCAGACTTCCAATTATCTGTCTATATAGCGTCGTATTTACAATTTTGTCACTCTTCTAGATATCAGTAACATTCTTTGTCATCGGTGTTGTGGCCATTCGAACATTCTCCATCCCAACACTTTCTCAATAAAACGTTGCAACACTTTCTCGATAAAACCGGTCTGCTCCACGAAAAGATCCCCATTATCATTGATCTCGACATTAAATCCTAAGAAGCTCGAAAATTTTCCTTTTGTTATCTTCACTTCTTTCTCTAGAGCTGTTAGTACATCTTGGATATCATCATCGCTGTCGCAAGCTAGCAACCCGTCATCTACATAGATAATGAGGAAACAATACCATCCGTTCTCATTCCTTGTAAACATACATGGATCAATTTGGCTCTGCACAAACATCAACCTCTTTCCAATATGGACGAATCGATTATTCCAGCATCTTGGACTTTGTTTTAACCCATAGAGGCTTTTCTTCAATTGGCATACTCTTCCTGAACCGTCATCAAAACCAGGTGGTTGCTCCAGGAAGATTTCTCTGTCGATCTCTCCACAAAGAAACGCCGTTGAAACATCAAACTGAGCCGTCTTCATCTTCCAATGCGCAATTATGCTAAGTCCTAATCGCACTGTATCAAGTCGGGCTGTGGGCGAGTATGTATCGTCGCAGTCGATCCCTGGAACTTGGCTAAAAGCTCGAGCTACTAGTCGTGCTTTGTACATCTCCGTTGTTCTATCAGCTTTCTTTTTCAGCTTCAACACCCACTTGCTTGATACTACTGGTCGATTCTTTGGACGTTAAACTAGCTCCCACACATCGTTCTCAGTCATTGATTCGATTTCGGCATCCATTGCTTGCTTCCACTCATTCGAATGTTCATCTACCATTGCTTCATCAAACGTTTGGGGTCCATCTTCAGCGAATAATGTCTCAATGTCGTTCATGAACGTAGTCGATAACGTGGATCAAACAGAACTGGAGGCTCCCCTTTCGTTTTTCTTGTTGATACTCGAATTTGTTGTTCTTGTGGCTCATCAACGTTATTTTCAGTTTCGTCATCATCCATTTCATCCTCAGACTCATTTCGACATTGAGGTAAGTCCAGGGAAACGGTACGAATACCTTCATATTCTCCCTCTGATGATGAAATTTCTTCTGACATTGTGTTTTTTACCGGAAATTTCACATTTGTCGTTCGTTGAACCTTTCCTTTCGTTCATTCGGAAAGTATACTCGATATCCATCATGATCTTCTGAGTAGCCTACCAAAATTCCTTCACTGCTTTATCATCTAGAATCTTGCGTTGACTATTGGGAATTTTCACAAAGCAGCGCTCTCCGATTACCCTTAGATGATCGATTACTTCTGTTCTCTAATTCCATAGTTCGAATGGTGTTTTTCCTGGTACCAAACTCTTTCCGGTTCGATTTAGTATATAAACAGCAGTGTTTGCCATTTCTGCCCACAAGGCTTTAGGCAGTTTGCTATCAATCAATAGCGTACATACCATATTCATCACTGTCCCATATTTTCTTTCAATCGCACCATTTTGCTGAGGAGTTTTTGGCATATTCATTCGAAGTCTTATGCTATGCTGCACTATTAATCTCCGAAAATCTTGGTTATCAAATTCCCCACCATTGTCGCACTGAATTGTTTCAATTGCACTTTCCAGGTTCCTTGCACGATTCAGGAATTCTCTCATGACTTCAATAGCTTCTGACTTGTTCTTTAGGGGTTTCACATAGCGCCACTTCGAGTAGTCAACCTTTATCACTGCTAAGTATCGATTTCCGCCCATTGACTCAACTTGCACAGGCCCCATTAAGTGTATGTAGACAATCCCTCCTATTCTCTTAGCTCGAATTTTTCTCGTTTTAAATGACCTCGATTTCATCTTTCCTTTAATAAGCAGATGCAACTGATTTATCTTTCTTTGTATTGATGCCTCGTTGTTGAAGAAATTCTCGAACATATTCTCGATCTTGATGTCCGAACTTTTGGTGCCAAATCATCAGTGGTTCCATCTCGACGGCATTCACTTCGCATCCATCGGAATCAGTAACTTCAACGTTTATCACATACTACTTGTTATCCATTTTTCCTTGTATCATTGTCTTGTTATTTCGTGTGACTAAACACCGGCCATTTCCAAACTGTATTAGGCATCCTTTTGCATCGCTTTCCTTAACTGATATCAGACTTCGTCGCAACTTTGGCACGTACATAGTGTTTTCCAATTGTATCAACACTTGTCCATTGTCTACATTTGCCATCAGCACTATTAATCTGGATGGTTCCAAATCCTACTGCCGTTAAGGTCATCCGACCCTTTTCACCTTGGCAAACTGTGACTGGATCAATTTGTTTAAAATTCGTGAACGCTGAACGATCATTCGTCATTTGTCTTGATCCACCGGAATCTAGAATCCATGTTTTGCTAACATCTTCATCATCATTAGCTACTAATGCTTCGTCGACCAACATGAGTTCCATCATTAGCGTCTCATGTTTTAAAAGTTCTGATTTGGACTTGTCATTGGATCTCTTCTCATATTTGGGAGTGTCGCAGTTCCATGATATATGACCTTTATGTTGACATCGGTAACAAGTTATGTCCTTATTGGGATTCCTATTTTCCATTGGATCTCCGATCCTTCTTTTGTCGAATGTTTTTATTCATCCTTGTGCCATCTTTATTTGTCCTCTTTGAACAATTTTGCGACTTCTGAACTAGCAAAGCTTCCGTTGCTTCATCTCGGGCAACATTCTTCTCTTTCTTCATGTCCAACCCTCGAGTGATTAGTTGTTCACTTAATTTCGCCATTGTCCGTTCCTTCGCTGCCTGAGCTCTCCACATGTTCTTGAACTCACGATATTCTGGACTAAGAGTATTCAGCAAAATGATCACCTCGAGTCTATCGATGAAGGCATTCGCTGTAGCTTTCTCGTGATATTTTGTCTCTTATATCGAACATCTATTACTACACTCTGATATGCAGCAATTTGTTCTGCCATCGGCGTTGTATCATCTCTAGTAAATGTCAAAAACTTCATGAAAGCAGTGTCCAGGTACTAATCATCAGAGCTTTCGTACGTTGCGATTAGCTTATTCCATACCTCTTTCGGTGTGTCGCAGCCTTCAACCAAGTCCCACTGGCTTTGCTCCATGGCTTGCCGCAAATGAAATTTTGCACCCTTCACTCGCTTGTACCTCTCCAAGTCCTTTTTAAACTTGTCTAACACTGCATCTGAGGCACCCTCTTTTGGTTCTGTCGGTGCTACGATGGTCCCAAGCACAGCCTCCCATTCATCCTGGTAGTCGAGGAAGTCTTGCATGGTTTATTTCCATCGCTTCCAATTGCCCGCACCAGACAACAGCTCAATGTGGACGTCTCCGAGATTCATCATGGATGTGATTGGCATATTTCACATAACTTCGTGGCCTGGGCCCATAACCTGTTGTAAATTTTAGGTTATCAAGGAGACAGAGAAATGGAATGCAGCCCTTGTAAACAGAAGCTTAATAAATTTTTAATTTAATCATTTACTTATTTACTGA
>JAHWFO010031089.1:667311-681337 GCA_023313115.1 Rhysida immarginata | reverse complement strand
CTTGGCACCCACAGTCAAACACGGAGGTGGATCAGTAATGGGTGGATCAGTAATGGTCTGGGGTGCAAACTGTGCAGGACCTCTACCGATCCTTCCCAAGATGTGTTGCTGCTGTGCTGGCTGCCCACGGTGCCCCAACACCTTATTAAATAAAGATTTTGGATTTCTACCAGGTGTTTCAGTTTCAATGTCCAATACCTGTATCTCAACTCGCGACAGACGCATTGTACGACTGGCAGCCACACAAAATCTGTCTATTCGCCAGATACAAAACGTGACTGGGTTAAACATAACGAAAGACACTGTACACCGGCGAATAATTGCGTGTGGGCAGTTATTCAAATTGATGAAGAAATCGCCTCTGACTGCCAAGCACATTCAAGACAGGCTACGTTGGGCACACATGGTCTGGAAAGACGAATGGATGTCGGTGTTGTTCAGTGATGAAAAGAAGTGGAACTTGGATAGTCCTGATGGGTGGGCATCTTACTGGCACAACCTACGATATGAACCGAAGACCTTTTACTCAGGACAACGAAGAGGTGGTTCTGTCATGGTTTGGGGCGGCTTCGCATTCAACGGTACCACCAATTTGGAATTAATCAATGGAAGAGAAAATTCGCTGACATACCCTTACACAGTATCTGTTGCCCGTTTGTGATCATTTGTGTGGCCAAGAATTCGTATTCCAACAGGATAACGCCAGCATCCATACTTCACGATCAACGATGGAGTGGTTCAGAAAACAAAATATTCACGTTATGACGTGACCCCCAAGAAGCTCAGACCTGAAACCCATAGAGAATCTATGGGGAATCATGTCTCGTGCAGTTTATGCCGGTGGGCGTCAATTTTCTTCGACTTATGAATTGAAAAGAGCAATTGAAGATGCATGGTACAATGTAAGATCAGAAACATTGTTCAACCTCATAAACTCAATGCTGAACAGAGTATTTGAAACAGTCAAGGCAAATAGTCGTTCAATTTAAGCCATTGTATAATTCATGCAATGTTTTTTAAGTCGTTCTTTAAACTTTTGGGACACGCAAAATTCCATTTTATTGAATATTTTTATTTCTATTATGTTTTCGTGAATAATATTTTCAGGAGTTTCTTTTAAGTGCTTTGTACAGCTAGTAATTAAAGCATTTGTATGTACCTTCAGTAGTCTTTTTTCTTTTGAACAAAAACATGTTTCTTTAAACTTTTGAGACGCACTTTACATCTTAATATGCATTGCCATCATCATGAATATCGATTTATTATCGATAATTATTTTTTTCGAGGTCTAAGGTAGACAGTGACCTTCCTCATGCTTTGAAGGTTAAGTGAGCAAAATTTCATCAAGATCGGAATAAAACAGTAGATTTATAAGAAACGAAACCCACCCACAAACAAACATTCTTCTTTATCGGATACAGAAGGGATCAAATTACTGTGCTTATTTACAATGTGTGTAGTGGCCTTACAGTATAAGAGATGGACAATAGAATTACCAACTAGTTTCGCCATTTATTCCCGGCCTTGACTAGTTTCGCCATATATATAAAGAAGAATGTGTGTAGTGGCCTTACAGTATAAGAGATGGACAATAGAATTACCAACACCCGGCGTTGCTCGAGATAATTACACCTGTAGGTAAGCAGAACAATCTCAAGAAGTCAAATTATAACTCCAAATTTGTTAAATAACACTGGCCAACAAAATTTAAGATTTTTCTTGTAACAAAATGAAAGTGGGTGATTTTTGGTAGTATTTTTTCTGCTGATTACGAATATAATTTTAAAATTTCTCTAGGACGCACAGCTTTCTTGTTTTACAATGAAGCATTTTTAAATCATTCAGTGTTTGGGGCCTGGTAAATTTCTTTGCTGCCCCAAAATCTGGATACTTTAACAGTGTAGCCACTTCTTTTCACTCCCATTACTTTAACATAGCAGTCTCGATATGCATATCTTGGAAACTTGACATGATACAAAAAATTTAAAAGCAGATTTGGATTCAACCTACAAATTACTACTATGAACACTTCGTGTGGTCTTAGCTCAAAATGTGTGTTGACTAGTGTAATAGCTCAATCAATACAACATAGAGCGAAGGGATTATCCATTCTAAGCAAAATCTGAAAAAACAGGAATTCTAGGTGATATACTGGTACTTTATTTATTCTCTTGCTGACTTGCCTCAGATTTGACTTATTCGACTCCTTTGTCTCCTCAATAGACGCTGCCTTATTTATGTCCTGTCATGAATCATCATTTTATGTTCATTGTTAATAATTCATGGAAGCAAACGTTCAATCGTCGCATTATCAGCATCTCAGTTTTCAAAATATTCAAATTTACAAGGAATATAGTCATAATGTATTTTTCTGATATGTTTGAATCTGCTCTGTTACCAAATAAGCTCGGTCTTTTTTTTTTGGATTAAATTTTGCAATATCTTAAAAATAAACACATGGAAACGCTTAGATTTACAACAGCAAAAATTCATAATGAAAATTCGAAAAACTTTTTTTTATATGCTCACAATGGATGGGCCCCTCCATGTATGACACTGCTAGCCTAAATAATTTTTTAGTCACGTAATCTTACTTGATGTTGTTGCAATTTCCAATCGTGATCGAAAACTTGTTTATAAAATATAATAAAATACTTCAAATACAAATTAAACGAAAAGATAAACTTACCACTCCGTGATCAGCGTGTTAAAGAATTATTAATCAGCTATTCTCATGTTTAGCCATGTGTTTTGCATCATCTTCACTCACTTTCGGCCATGACAGTTCTGGTCATGGAGCTTCCCAATTTGCTTCAAATAACAACGATTGCTTCGGAGTCTATCTATAATATACGTCATTGCTTTCCACTCTTTTTCAATAGTCTGCTAACTCTCCTTTATCTCTAGTTACTGATCATTTTCAAGAAATTGTCAAGTACAAGGCATGTTTTTTAAGTAAGTACCGTTTTGCGATTCCACCGCCGCAGCGCTACGGTCGGCGTTCCGCGCATGCGCGCTGGTTAACTACATCTCTTGTCTACGCACTGATGCCATTACAGTCTGATTCTTCATTGTATACGTTGTTTACTGAGTGTTTAAGATGCCTCCGACAATCGTGAGTCCCGCCGATTGTGAAGTACGGGCTGTTATACGATTTCTTAGTGCTAAAGGCGTAAAACCGATCGATATTCATCGTGAGATCTGTGAAGTGTACGGATAAAACATTATGAGTGATGGAATGGTAAGGAAATGGGTGAGAGCATTTAAAGATGGCCGCACAAATGTGCATGATGAAGAACGGAGTGGGCGTCCTTCGGTCGTTAATGAAGATTTGGTGCAGAAAGTGGACGAAAAGGTGAGAGAAAACAGATGCTTTACAATTTCATCATTATGCGACTGCTTTCCTCAATATTCTCGTAGTGTTTTGTATCGCATTGTGACCGAGAACTTGAATTACCGGAAATTGTGTTCACGTTGGGTTCCAAAAATGTTGACGGATTTGCACAAAACCCAACGTTTAGGCAGTGCATTGACTTTCCTTGAGCGGTACCACAATGAAGGTGAAGATTTTTTAGACCAAATTGTTACTGGTGACGAAACATGGGTGGCCTACGTCACACCAGAATCGAAACAACAATCCATGGAATGGCGACATTCATCATCACCCAAAAAAGTGAAGTTTAAGCAAACAATTTCTGCCCGGAAAATCATGTGCACAGTTTTTTGGGACAGAAAAGGAGTATTGCTAGTAGAGTTTCTGCCTCGTAATGAGACAATCAATGCAGCGTCTTATTGTGAGACATTGAACAATCTGCGTCGTGCAATCCAGAACAAAAGACATGGCAAGTTGAGTAAGGGTATCGTTTTGCTGCATGACAATGCCCGTCCATATGTGGCTAATCGGACCAAAGATCTCATCAAATCTTTTAAATGGGAAACTCTAGATCATCCTCCATACAGCCCTGATCTGGCGCCCAGCGACTACCATTTGTTCCTGCACTTGAACAAACACCTGGGTGGTCAGCGTCTTCAAGACGATAACGAAGTCAAAACATTTGTGATACAGTGGTTAACAAGTCAGGCGGCAGAATTTTATGAGGAGGGTATTCAAAAACTGGTGCCACGTTATGACAAGTGCCTTAATATTCACGGAAATTATGTAGAAAAGTAGATTAAGGTACAGGCTTTCATGTAAAAATAAAATTATTGCGATATCTTTGCACGTCTTTTTTTAATTCCAAAATGGTACTTACTTAAAAAACATGCCTCGTACTAAAAGCTCTCTTTTCTAAGAAAAGCCTGAATAACAGGAATTCTATGCATTGTTACAAATTGAAACTTATCTATATTGCAGAAACTTTGCCTACCATTGTTGGTCATGAGATATATAATGTTGGTCCGTGCAGAGTATGAATTGCATGTTGACACCATTGTTGATACCTATAGTTGCACAAACTTTCTCTTTCATTGTTGGCCACGAGATATATATTGTTAATCCCTGCATAGTGTTGGTACATTGCATGTTGATACCACTGTTGATAACTATTCTTGCACAAACTTTGCCTTGCATTGTTAGTCATGAAATATTTCTCATTAATATGCCTTGCCATAAACATGAATATCGGTTTTTATAAATACTTTTTTTTTTTTCGAAATCCGAGGTAGACAGTGGCCTTCCTCATGCTTTGAAGTTCCAGTATGCAAAATTTCATCAAGATCGGAATAAATCTGTAGATTTGTATAAGAAACAAACAACCCCACAAACCCACAAAGAAAAAACATCCTTCTTTATACACTGATTGGAAGAAAGTAATTGGAGACTTTCGATTCTAGACGTTTTGTCGAATATCTAGAGTCGACTTACGAAAACATTTCGACCTTTTTAAAAAAAACCTCTATATCTCCATGAAAATACGTGCTATTCTCATACAAATGAACACAGAAAAGTAAAACAAGCCTCTTAAGCATATGCTACAGCTACAATGCATTTCAAGCATTAATTTTTACAGCGTGATTCCAAACATTATTTTTTGGTTCACTTCTTTGCTGGTTCCCTAGTTGCCTTCCGGAGAAAACTTCCCTGAAATATATGAGGTGTAACATCCTTTTTACACCCCTGAAATTTCAGGAAAAATTGGTCAAGAATTTTTCTAGATATTCGACAAAATGTCTAAAATCAAAAGTGTCCAATTACTTTCTCCCAATCAGTGTATATATAGAAACTAGCAGAGGACCCGGCGTTGCCCGGGACACTTACGCTTGTAGGTAAACAGAACAACCTCAAAAAGCTAATTTAAACCTCCAAATTGGTTAAATAATAACTCAATTACTACAATATAGAGCGAAGGGACTATGCATTCTAAGAAAAATCCGAAAGATAGGAATTTACCTCTTCACTGAAAAAATCCATTCTAGGGGACATACCGGGACTTGATTTACCGAAAAAAAAAACTTTAAAGGTTCACAATGGATGGACCTCTCCAAGGATGCCTTCTGGTTTAAATTATTTTTTACTCACGTAATCTTACTTAAGATATACACTTGATGATGTTGCAATTTCCTTTCTTCTTTTGATGTCTTGAAGCAAATTTGGCCCTTCATCACTTTGTGTAGTCTAGGGGTCGCCGATTCTTCTATTTACTTGCTTACCATTTGCTCAATACAGCACGGATCTAAAGGAGTGCTTCCTCTGTCGTCTTTCCACTCTTTCTCAATAGTCTGCTAACTCATTATCTCCAGTTACTGATCATTTTTAAAGATTTTCAAGAAATTGTTAGGTACTAAGAATTCTCTTTTCTAAGAAAAGCCTGAATAACAGGAATTTTATGCACTGAATTTTATATTGCACAAACTTTGCCTTGCATATATTATTGATCCTTGCGTAGTGTTGGTGCATTGCATTGTTGACACCATTGTTGATACCTATTGTTGCACAAACTTTTATTTGCATTGTTGATCATGAGATATACACTGAGTTTGCAAAACTCATGGGATAGCAAGCACATTGATTGATGGGCATGGCTAACGAATTCACAGGGGTAACGGATTCTGGGAATGGACCATTAGACGTTGTGGGAAGAGCTTGGATAAGAGATTAATCAGAAATGGCACGTCGTCGCGAGTTGACGTCTTTTTAACGGGGTATGATAGTAGGTGCCCGACGCATGGGATGTTCCATTTCGGCCATGGTGCAGGAATTTGGCTTTCCCCGCTGAACTGTCTCCAGGATGTATCGGGAATGGCTGGATGAAGGCATCACAGTCCACAACAGGCACCATACCGGGCGTCCAGCTGCCCTGATGATCGTGACCGGCGACACCTGGGACGAATGATTCAGAGAGACAGGAGCGCAACAGTGCAGCAAATCACAGACCAGTTCAATACTGGCCGCACTAGAAACGTCTCTCGGTGGACAATCCGTCGGAATCTGCATGCCCTCAGGTTTGGCAGCCGTCACCCTACATGGGTGCCAATGCTTACCCAGCGTTATCGGACACTCCGGCGTGCATTTGCCACCAAACATCTTGGCTGGACTCTGCAACAGTGGCGTAAAGTCAATGGTCAGATGAGTCACGATATCAACTGTACCACGCTGACGGGAGGCACCGTGTGTGGCGAAGACCTCACGAAACGGTGGATCCCGCATGCCAACAGGTGGTGGTGCAGGATGGTGGGGCGTCAGTGATGGTCTGGGGTGCATTTTCCTGGTTTAGAATGGGCCCTCTGCTTATCCTGGACCAAACGTTGAATGGTCCACGGTATCGTCAACTCATCGGAGGACATTTCAACACCCTGACGAAGTAGCAGTCTTTCAAGATGACAATGCCCCACCACATCGCTCCAATGTCGTCCGCGAATGGTTCGAGGAGCATGCAGGAGAGGTCCAACGACTGAACTGGCCAGCCCGGAGCCCTGACATGAATCCCATCGAGCAAATCTGGGATGCTGTTGAAGTCAGGCTCTGGGCACTGGATCATCCGCCCACGAACGGGCAGCAACTATCTTCGGTTCTGCAGACTATCTGGTGTCAACTGCCTCCAGAAGTGTACCAGGGACTTGCAGACTCACTACCACGCTATATTGCTGCACTCCACAGGGCCAGAGGTGGTCCGACCAGATATTAAGTAACTATCCCATGAGTTTTGCTTTTGCTAACTCAGTGTATATTGTTGGTCCGTTCAGAGTGTTTGTGAATTGCGTGTTAATATCATGGTTTATTGCATTGTTGGTCATGAGATATTTCTCATTAATATGCCTGCCATAACCACGAATATCGATTTTTTATCAATAATTATTATTTTTTCGAAATCTGAGGTAGACAGTGACCTTCCTCATGCTTTGAAGGTCATGTATGCGAAATTTTATCAAGATCGGAATAAAACTGTAGATTTATATAAAAAACAAACACACAAACAAACCCACAAACAAACATCCTTCTTTATATAGATAGAAGAAGAAGACTAGCAGAGTTACCCGGCGTTGCCCGGGATAATTACACTTGTAGGTAAACAGAACCATCTCAAAAAATTAAATTATAACTCCCAATTGGTTAAATAATAACTCAATCAGTACAACACAGAGCAAAGGGACTATACATTCTAGAGAAATACGAAAAACAGGAATTCTAGGCGATATGCCGGAACTTTATCTGAACATCTTCTTGACTTGCCTCACCACTGCGGAGCATCACCAGATACTTTAGATTCAAGTTTTTGTTGCCCATGATGTAGAACCTCTTATACCCTGTTGTTCTATTCGAAACTCCCGTTGTTCAGAGTTTCTCTGACCAATACGCGTTCTTTCTCTTCCTTTTCCAGATACATAAAGTTTCCTGTTGTCTGGACTTTTGATAGGGAGCTCAAGGGAGACATGCGCGACTCCTTTGCCTCATCAATAGACGCTGCCTTATCAATGTTCTGGGGCTGGGGGAGGGGGTAACTTTGAAATCTTAAATAGGAAGCACTATTTTTAATGTTATATTCAGATTGTACACAATATTCGAGAAATGTTTTATTCTTGGTCTTTTTTCAATTGATCCAACCGTTTGGAAGATAGAGGCCCTGAAAATGTGGAACTTTTAAAATTTTGAATCCAATTTTATCGATGAAGACAAAGAGATAAAGAGTGGGTCTTACAAAATTCCTATTCTACTTTTTAATTATCTTTAAGAATCCGAAGTCAGATTATTTAACTAATGAATGTCCCGTCCGAAATAATTCACTTTTGATTTTGGGCATTTTTTTCATACAATGCTAGTTTCCGAGATATTCAGTTGTACAGTATATAGACTAGCAAAGGCACCAGGCGTCGCCGGGATAATTACAGTTATAGATAAACAGAACAACCTCTAGAGGTTAAATAATAACTCAAATTGTTTTTCAATACTCTACTGTCTCCTGCTGTCGACGAAACTCTTATTGTTCAGATTTTCTGATGCTCGGAGAAGCCTTTGCCTTCTCTGGCCAATACTCATTCATTTCTGCGGTGGCATTTCGATAGATATGAATTTATATGTGTCTTTAAAACGTTTATTAAAGAGCATAACGCATTATGCTTGTTGATTTGAGAAGTCGAGTTGATTTATGATTTGTTATCGGTTATTTCGTCAACTGTCGTCTGAGCAAAGAGACCGGCGTTGCCCGTGAAATTTCCAGTTGTAAGTAAACAGAAAAACCTCAAGAAGCTAAATAATAACTCCAACTGATTTTCAGGAACTCTCCAATTTCCTATTGTAAACGAAGCTCCATTTGTTCAGATGTTTTCGAAGCTTCTGACCATTCATTTCTTCAGTTGCCTTTCAATAGAATTAACATGTATTCTTCGAACGATTATTATAGAGCATATGGATTTGAAGAGTTGAGTTGATGCCTTGTTATCAGTAATGTCGTCAATTGTCGCCTGAGCAAAGAAACTGCTTCCACTATCGCCTTCCTACTCTTTCTATGTAGTCTGATGATTTTCCATTACGTTTGCTAATTGTTTCCCTTGCCCTTCACGTAGAAGCTCTTATATACTCATCCTCTAGATGAAGCCCCCGTTTTTCAGATGTTTCAAATATTCGGAGAGCTTTTTGTCTTTTAGTTGCCGAGTTTTTCAGATCAACTCTCGTTCTTTCTCTTTCCTTTCCAAACACAAATTTTTTACAGTCGTCTGGACGTTTGTTAGGGAGCCGAAGAGAGATAGATATGACTCCTTTGCCTCCTCTATAAACACTGCCTTATCTATGTCCTGTCATTGCATCGTCAATTTATGCTCACTGTTGATAATTCTTGGAAATTAACGTTCAATCATCGCATCATCATCACCATTATAGTCAAAATGTATTGGGGATTTTCTTAGAAAATGTTTGAATCTGCTGTGCTATCAAATCACGTAGGTGATATCCCCGGCGTTGCTTGGGCTCTTTTTTTATTAAATTTTGCAATACTGTATCTGAATATGAATATACAGTAAAAATGAACACATGAAAAATAATATAGTAAAAATTCATATTGAAAATTCGAAAAAAATTTTGGGGGTTATTCACTACTTGGTAATCTGTTGTTGCAATTCGCCCTCTGCTCTCTATGTCCTGAAAAAGCAAAGCTTGGCCATTCCTCACAATGTGTAGTCCAGTAGTCGCCGTTTCTTCTGTTTATACGCTTGCATCGTCGTGGGCTGCTTGGTAACTTCTATGACCACTTGCTGAGTTTCTCAATATTCTGCTAAATCTCCATTATCTCCAGTCGGTGCTCATTTTTAAAGATTTTCAAATCTCTGCATTGTTACAAATTGAACCTTAGCTATATTGCACAAACTTTGCCTTGCATTGTTGGTCATGAGATATATATTGTTGATCCTTGCATAGTGTTAGTGCATTGCGTGTTGACACCATTGTTGATACCTATTGTTGCACAAACATTTCCTTGCTTTGTTGGTCATGAGATATATATTGTTGGTCCGTGCAGAGTGTTTGTGAATTGCGTGTTGATACGATTGTGGATAAGCATTGTTGCACAAACTTTGCCTTGCATTGTTGGTCATGAGATATTTCTCATTAATATGCCTTGCCATAACCATAAATATCGATTTTTTATCAATAATTATTATTTTTTCGAAATCTGAGGTAGACAGTGACTTTCCTCATGCTTTGAAGTTCAAGTACGCAAAATTTCATCAAGTCACCCTGGTTTGTATGTTGCATCAACCATGTTGTATGGTTGATGGAATTAATATATGCCGTCGCCGACGTGAAAGACAGTCCTCGGTCGTAACCACCGAGACAGAAGGCCTTTGCGATGAAAATTAATACATTATTACATTATCATAGTTAGAGCAAATTTATGGCTCATTATTGGTAGAAATACTAATAACAATCCCCTCTTTATGATGATGTAACAATGTATTACGTTTCATCGCAGAGACCTTCTCTCTCGATGGTTATGCCTACCACTGAAAAGTCACCTGACCATCTTAGTCCAAACAACAATGTCACTTTCACTGTTTCTAACAAACGAAAAAAATACTGATTGCTGAAATCCAAAATAGAAATACATTGTTGCTTCGACTAAGAAGATCAGGATATAGTCTTTTTCGGTAGTTAAGATATTTGCCTTAATGATTCACGTTTTAAGGGGGATAATATTATAAAAAGTAATGAATTAATAAAAATCATTATTATTTCTTTTTTTTATTAAAATCTTTGGAGAGATGTAAGAAATTATTCTAAAACAAATAAGAGAATACAACTTCCTTGGCGTGCAGCTGTCAGAGCTGTTGCTGAAAGAGTGAAGATACTTTCCCTAATGAGCAAAGAAAGAAATAAAAATACATCACATATAAACAAACGAGAAAAGTACAGAACAGAAAATTAGGAAACCTTTTATTGGACAGAAAATTAGAACATAATAATAATAAACTTATAAAAAAAATGTTATATATAAAATTCCCTGCAAAGAATGTAATGATCACTATACAGGACAAACAAAAAAAAATGTGATAAAAAGAACTGATGAACACAAATGTCAAATAAAAATAATGTAATGAAAATAACCAATTATTTTTACATAGAAATACAAAAATCACAACATTGACTGGGAAAATACACTGATTGGAAGAAAGTAATTTGACACCTCGCACAGTGCGTTTATTTGCTTTTATTGACAACAGCTAATATCCTGTCGACCCCCCTCTGGCTGCATTCACGGCGGCCACTCTCCAGGGCAAGCTATCCACAAGAGTACTTACGACCCCCACAGGAATCTCCCGCCAAATGTCCCGTACAGCTGTCCACCCCTCAACCGATGCTCGACTTCATCCCACAGATGTTCGATGAGATTCAGGTCGGGGCTCTGGGCTGGCCACTGCATGCAGAAAATTCATCAGAAAGTTTCTTTAAAAATGCAGCAAAACTTCCCGCATATGCGGTCTTTGTGGCATAAAATTCGACAAATAATGTTCACACTTCAACGAATTATTATCAAAGCTTACTTCAAAGACTTTTCTATCATTCTCAATTATTTGAAATTTGACGAGGGTCAGTTAAATGAAAACCGGAAATATTTTTTTACAGCTCCTTTATTACAGAGTTGGAACAAGTACACTATTTTTCAATGTAGTCATCCTGCTGTTCGATGCATTTCCACCACCGAGTTGGGAAGGCATAGATACCTCGGGAAAAAAAAATATTTTGGCTGCGTATGCAGCCACTCATGCACAGCCTGTTTCACCTCCGTGTCGGTCGCAAACTTGTGGCCACCTAAGGAGCCCTTTAGTGAGCCAAAGATGTGGAAGTCGGAGGGCGCGAGGTCGGGTGAGTAAGAAGGATGGGGGAAGCACTCCAGACGCAAGTCCTGGATAGTCGCCATAGTCGCACCAGCTGTATGAGGTCGCACGTTGCCATGCTGGATGAGAACGCCTGTTGAGAGGAGTCCGCGGCGCTTGGTGCGTATAGCAAGTTTCAGAATGTCACGCACCAATTCACTATAGGTGGCACTAGTCACCGTCTCGCTGTAATGTTCCACTATGGAACCCTTTGTAGTCCCAGAACAAGGCCAGCATCACCTTTCCTGTGGATGACTGCCTGTGGAACTTTTTTGGCTTTGGTTATGTCGAGTGCCGCCATTCCTTACTGGAGTGCTTAGTCTGTGGTTAGTAGTGATGGATCGAGGACTCGTCTCCAGTCACAATCAGCACCAAAAAAGTGCCCTTCAAGTTCATAACGGCGCAACAGCTCCTGGCAGGCATCGACTCACCTCTCCATTTCAGGCGTCAGTTGACGAGGGACCCATCTTGCAACCACTTTCCGGTATTTCAGCTCCTCATGGACAATATCTGAACAGAGCCATAACTGACCTATAATGTCGTTGCACTGTCATCTATGGTGGCCCGTCTATCCTGCAGAATCATCTCCTCCGCCGCTGCAATCGCTTTGGCTGTCGACAGACGATGTGCCTGGCCTGGCCTCGGCATGTCCGCCAAACTTGTTGTGCCGCTGCTGAATTTCTTACACCATTCGTACACCTGAGTCTACGATACACATGCAGCACCATCCGGTGCCAATTCGATGAATTTCTATTGGTTTCGTGCCTTCACACTGTAGGAAACGGATCACTCCACACTGCTCTTCTTTGGTGCATTCCAACAGAGGGGCCGCCATATTGGAAACGGCTGTATGGAGCCGCTAGGTCATGTGGAGACGCGGGATCAACGCCAATTGATAGCGGGGGAAGTCCACGCGCATGCGTACCAGGTCTGATCGCAATGGGAGCGGTTTTCGATTTTCTACAACGGTTTTTCCGGTTTTCATTTGACTCAGCCTCGTATTAGAGAAGCTCTGTACTATAATGATCTTAGCTAGCATTCGTGGCTTACATACGAGGCCTGTTCGGAAAGTATCCGGATTGAGACTACAAAAAATACGGTTCGAAATCACATAAATGTTTAGTCACTTTCAAAATAAGCACCGTCTGCAGCAACGCATTTACCCTAGCGTTGCTGCCATTGGTCAACAAGTACAGAATGCCTCGTTTGGGATGGACAAGAGCTCCGCCGTCGCATTTTGTGTTGTCGCGTCCACATCCTCAAATCTCCGTCCTTTGAGCGCTTTCTTGATCTTCGGAAATGCGAAGAAGTCCACGAAGCTAGGTCAGATGAGTTGGGAGGCTGCCTGACCTGAGCGATGTGGTGTTTTATCAAGAATTTCTGCACGATGAAAAGAAATTTCACCACGCGACGAGAAAAGAAAACCGTTCTGCTTTAGCGTGTTATAACAACTGCAGGCGACACTCTTAACAGCTGCAAAAATTTGGAGATTGCTTTAAACGGATATATATTTAGAGAAGAAGGAAGAGAACAAGAACCCTGGAATACAATAAATAATAGTTATTAATTAAAAATACAAAATAAATAAAAAATAAGATATAATACACAAAAATAATAATTAAAAAATAATAGATAAAATCAAAATAAGGCAAATTACCAGCCTTTAGTCCACTGAACCATATATATACGTACGGAAGAGAGCTGCAGACAGGAAGAACTAGAAAGAATCAAGGAAGTCGCCCAGTTCAATAGATACTCAGTCAAAATGATCGAATGGATTAAAGAACAGATCCTTTGGAAGAAACATTCGATGTTGCCACCAAGTTACATAACGGCATGAAAGCCTAAGAAATTCGTATGCCTACCATACAATAGAAGCTTAATAAGAGGACTGGACAATAAAAGTTTAGGTCTCAATATTACCTATAAAGCGAACACACAGAAAAACAAGAATATAACTCGTAAAACGATTTTCAAATATGCTGAAAAGTAGAATATAAAAATTTGTTGTTTAATATTACTGTAATATTTTTATATACAGCAATGGCGAAAACTGCATGTAACTTTACGTATTCCATTGCAGCGCTCACACAAATCTTTCCAAATGCGCGCGAAATGAGAACGAAATCCTCGCACGTCTAAATGTTTTAAACTACTGGGCCTATGTTCTTTCCCCTGCTAGATCAAAGTTATCATAAACGTCAGGAGAGAAAAACCATTGTTT
>JAHWFO010031089.1:648047-666911 GCA_023313115.1 Rhysida immarginata | reverse complement strand
ATGTAAATGAACTAATCGCATTCTGGGAAAGCAGTAGGTAAAGATTTGTTTTAAAAAGTTCACTTGATGTGTTAATTGTTAAAAATAAAATAATCTAGGCCTACCAACGCACACTGCGTCCTGGTGTCATTTGATTGTTCAATGCAGTATTGTAAGTAAACGGAGCTACGGCGACCCCATGTTCATATGACAAAAAATACTTCTAAGGACCTCTTCTATCATCTCCCAAAAAAATCTGTACTCAATTCAAAAACACCCTGTATATGCTACACTGAACAAGCAATGAAATGTGAACTCGGCTTAATTAACCCATTGGCCCAGTTGTAACTTTCGTATGGGCTGTATTGACCAATCAGAGCAAGACATTCAAACGATGTACGTTGTAACGAAGTGATAATTTAACCAAGGGAACGTAAAATTTTTCCGTTAATGCGAGGTGTACGTTAAAGCGAGGTACGTTATTCTGAAACTTTTTAAAATACTATGTTTCGGCCGGGGATTTTCAATTTGTACGTTATTCTGAAATGTACGTTATTCTGAAATGTACGTTAATGTGACGTACGTTGTAACGGGATTTAACTGTACGTGATCTTCTGAATAAGTCCCACTAGTATCAATTGTCTCTTACTTTCACTGTATACTTTCACTCTTTGTCTCTGGGTGACTTGCTAGGATTCATCAGAATTCTTTTATACGATAGTATACTTCAAATAGAAAAGGGAAGAAAAAATTCTGTGACCTGGAAACGAGGGAAAGATTTCAATGAAAAAAATTGTTATTCAGTATATTACAAATTTATGCGAAGGGATTGTAAATAGATGAGAAGAAATTATTTATCGTTTGTATTATACATAATTGGAAACGTGGAAGGATAATTAGTGTACTTCCAATGGATAATTCTTGGGCGAGTGTGGCAGTGGAAGCATTGCTTTTGGACCACTCGTTTTATTTTTTTCCTGCGCTGTTCGATTGTCGATTTTCAGTTTGTTTGATACCAGGGATGGATGAAAGTTCCATCCTTCCCTGCTCATACTGAATGATCCACATTCTCATCTAGAAAGTACCATAAATTACCATTTTACTATGCCATTGATATAAAAAGTCATCTTCAAGCACACACAAGACAAGACCAACGAACTATGGTATAGTCAACATGGTTCTTACCTTTGGAGAGGCAAGGCAAAACTATCATGCAGTAGTTAGAGTGTATCGACAAAGATGACCTAATCAACACCATCCATCCCATCAAGCAGTCAGACAAGTACAACGGTTTCTGGTTACATCAGTCGCATCATCATCTGGATTCTTTGTTGCCTGGATGATAATCCAAACTTTGCTAATGATGTGTTATGGCATATGAAGTCCAGTTTTTTTCAAAATGGAGTGTACAACAAGCTCAATCTTCGTTCTGCAGATACAGTCTTCTTTACTGGGTAGTAGAAATTCCTTGATGGCTGCGAGAAGCAACACATCAAATGAGCATTTTTATATGTGGCTTGGTTTTATGAAGGGACTCTAATGGGATGAGATTCTCGACATCGTAATGACAGATTTTGTGGTTAATTTGCCACTGGCCTTGTATCAGCGCATATGGAACCCGCAATGATGACGCTCCATCAAATTTTCGATTACTTGCACGTAAAACGTTTAGGCGAGGTGTTTCAAGATCGATGTATTGGCCGATCTTGTGGGGCTATCATTCTCATCTTTCGTCGCTTGATTTTATCTTGTGGGGCTATCTCAAGGACAAAGTTTATGCCACACAACTAATCTCACAACAGGATCTGCAACAACGGATCAGGAATCATGCAAGGCAATAACACCAGTAATCTTTATTGATGTAATGGCATGAGTGAAATCAAGTGCAGAATTATGCTACGGAGAGTGGATATCACATTGAACACTTTCTGGAATGACTGTTGCAGATTGATTGTTTCGAATGACTTCATTTCTATCAAGACCCAACCAAACAACTGCAAAGATTGCAATGCGATTTTTGGGTGATCCGTTAATTGGATTTTAAAAAACTGGGTTTTGTTTTGTGCGGAATTTGTTGCTTTAATTAGAATTTTTTTATCTATCTCTTAAGGTTTAGAATGTATGATTTGCATAGTTGAAATCAATCCGAGTATAATGTCAGAAAGTACACCCTCAACTTCCTATTTATTGCCTTTAGTGGAATTTACATACCTACTGTAACATAAACATATGTTTGTATCCAAGATAGGAAAAGGTTAACAGACTTTTGATTCAACCTAGAGGTAAGCAATGCTGCCACCTCCCCAGGTATACATTTTGCTTGTTTATTGAGGGTGTCAGGGAATTTTGCATCATCAAAGAGGCGGCATTGGATCCTAGTGCAGGGGCGTAGCCAAAATTTTTTAAACGGGGGGGGGGGGGCACCTGATGAATCTTGGCTATTCTTTTTTTCTTAAAAGTTCTCCCCAACCTTTATAGGCTATGCCGAAAAAGTTATATTTTAAGTTTCATGCAATAATACAATCAATAATTTATATTTACATTTTACTCAAAATAAAAGAAGGAATTAAGAAATGAGATCAAAACAGTAAATAATTTAAATCAAGCAACTAATCACTCCAAAAAAACAGATTTTGAAAACAGGCGTCTAGGATAACGTTCAATATACATTTTAACAATTTCAGACACCGATATGCTCATATCATAATGCACGTTTAAGAGCATTAAACCAGTCAATCTTTCTGCACTCATGCGGTTCCGAAGATGAGCTTTTATTCTTCGCAGGGCTGAAAATGATCTCCCAGCTTTACAAGTAGAAACTGGTAAAGAACAAGCTATTTTTAATAAAACTCTTAAGAAAATCTTCATCAGCCTGGGGAAGTACGTTGACTAGGTCTGAAGGGGCGTAGGGTCTTCTTTCCACATCTTATGCCGACTCTGTAATTCAATATCAACATCATAAGTGGTACTGCCAATTACTGATGGAGCAAGCAAGAACATTTTTCCAACAAATGAGTTTTCTTTGTTAAAACTGTTGTCCATTTCTAGACAGATGCCATCAAGAAAGGGAATTGCTACAACTCTTTTATAGTATTGAAATGGTGTATCTGCTGGATAGTTGGTTTGGTGTTTCTGGAAGCTTGAAACTCTTGGCATGCTTGGGCATACTCCAAGTCTTGTTGATAATGCAAGCACTTGGTCAAAAATAGGAAAGAATTTGGTATCAATATTTTGCTTAAGAGTTATAAAACTTCTTTGACTGTTTTGATAAAATCATATGCCTTGTAGACGTCTTGATCTCTCTTCTGCAACATAGCAGACAAGGCTTGCAAGCCACATCCATTCAACATCTGATATGTAATGACAAACGTCGACAGTGTGACAAAGTCTGTAAATGTGGCAAGCAGTCCGTGTGGCAAATTTTATGCTGTCGCTGTCTCTCTATCCCAGTTCCACTGCTGCAACTCATGCAACTCTGGGTAATCACGAGGACTACAGACCACATGCAATATAGTGACAGCGACAGCATAAAATTGATAAAGCAAGCATGACGTTCCACCCATCTTGTTTTAGACAGACCAGGCAATTTAGTTTTGTTGACTTTTGACTCATAATAGCTAATAGTTAGTTCTAAAAATCTTTGTCTTTTGGGACTCGAATGGAAGAACAAATGCAATGAATTAATAGAATCCATAAGATTTCTTATTTCCGGAACTTTTGTTGCTGATACAATGCATAAATTCAATGCATGTGCTTTACAATGCGTATACAGGGTGTTTCAGAAGGCTTAATCCAAACTTCACATACAATTAGGAGGCATGAAGGTGAGCAGATTCTGTTAATACATGAGGGGTCGGAACTCAACCATTGTCAAATTAATGGGGGAGCAAATGACAAGTGATAAAGTATAAAAATGATGGCACAACACAAACAGATTGTAGTTCTTTGGCAAGGATTTCTTTTTTTGGGGCCACATGAAATCAGTTGTGTACCGAACACCTGTGACAAGCATTGAAGATCTGGCAGCTCGCATCGCAGTTGTTTCAGACGACATCACCTTCATGCCTCCTACCAGTGTGTGAAGTTTGGATTATACCTTTTGAAACACCCTGTATATGGCGAAATGGATCATCTATAGAAAATTGTTTCACAGAAGTACTTCATACCTAATTTATATTTATTGACTCATTATAAATTCTTTCTTTACATCTTGAATGTTTTTCCGACGGGGCGACCGGACCCGGTGATCCCCTCCCCCGGCTACCCCCATGACTAGTGTAACAGAGATAGAGCAAAACATCGATAATGGCACATCGCGAATGTGTTTTGAATAATTTGCAAAGGAGATGGGAGAATCTGAGTTTTATGGAGTTTCACTTAGGCATTTTCCTCTTAAAAATAGGACATCTTTCCAATTGGAGAGGAATCCTCTAACATTCCATGTATATTTTCGAACATTGAAGTGTTGTTGTTGAGGTACAGCGAAGAGAACTGGTATCACCAGACAGTCAGTCAGGACAAGGAGGACAGCAACTTGAACAGCCCTCCACTGCACCGCAAGCCTTGGTCACATAGTGCAAAGTAACCGAAAATTCTTAAAATGCCGTTGATAACGAGTGGTAATCCTAATACTAAATTCGTATAGAATGCTCAATTTTTCCAACGACATTATCAATTGCCGGCTGGAAAATTGTACAAGTTGGCTGATTTATCCTAAATCAAATTGTTTAATATTTGCTTAAAGTTAATGATTAATAATTATAGCCTAGTTCCGCAAGGGTAAAAGAGAAAAATGTAGACTAATAAACACGAAAAGATATGCTCTTTTGCAATAACTCTATCTAGATATTGATTATCACGGATTAAAAAACTTCATCTTAGAGGTACAGGGGAAATGAAATAATTTTGAAATATACAAAATGATTAATATGAAAATTATTTTAATCAGTACATTTTCAAAGTTTAACATTGTGAACGGTAGTTGATTCCTTTCCAAGACTAGAATTTAAATTAGTAGAAAACCAAAGAAACCCACTACGTAAAACTCTCGGTTTTCCTTCATCCATGCCCTCGGTGCTCTTCTGATGGTTAATTAACTCGTTACAAAGGTATGTATAACGTCTGTTTATGTGTAATTGCTCCGTACTAGTTTGTAAATTTGGTAATGTTGCGGCTGGCTAATTTATATTTACAAGAACTTTGCGAAAGTGCAACTAGACGTTCCCTAATTTTTTCAAATCGTAAAGACCAATCTGGTCGCAAAAATGTTTTATACTCATAAGTGAGTTAGTTACCTTACTTTAAGATTTTATTTATTAAAAAACTATGCGCAAAAAGTAAGGAAACGTCTGTTAGCACTTTACCATTGCAATTCGGATGGAGGCTGGTATGGAATTGCTAATTCACGTCACGTTAAAATATGAATTAAGAGATATTTATTACATGCTAGCTGATATACCATGCCTTGCTCGGGCTCTTTTTTGAAGAAATTTTGCAATATCTGAATGTGAATATACAGAAAAAATGATCACATGAAAAAAAACTTGAATTAATATAGTAAAATCTCAAATTGAAGAATCGAAAAGAATTCTTTTAAAATGCTCCCAATGGACGTTCTACTCGACTTCGCTCGTTTCGGAATGTTGTCTCTAGCTGAGTGATATGTGGCAGTGCCGGAGAAAAAAGGTGGAATTGCAAAATTTCATCAAAGGAGCCGGGTATATCAGCTAGTTCATAATAAATCGACAATTAATCCTAGATACTTGAGATAAATTTTAAATCAAAGAACAAAATCCATATCATATTACCATTGTAAAAACTAACCTTTCAGCATGCGAGTTTGTATGTTAATCTATGAAATGCAAAAAAAATCAAGTAAAAATCCGGAAAATTAGATCCAGGGATCAAAAAATAACCTAAGCAGATAGTTGATCTCGTTAATTGCCATCACCGTACCAAATTTCATTATTCTAGACCTATTTTTACTCGCGAAATACAGGTCGAACCTCACTTTAACAAACACCACTTTAACGAAATTTCACTACAACGAATTTTTTTTCTGGTCCTGGCCAAAGCTCTCTATTTTTGTGCTAAAAAACCTTCACTTTAACGAATTTCATTATAATGAAATTTCACTTTAACGACTGCATTTTTAATTCCCCAAAACGTTTAACAACACCTCCATTTAGCGAATTTTTTTGGTAAAGTCGGGTTATCGTTTATGCAGGTTGTTTGGCTTCACTTTTCATTGATCACAGCACCCTGTCTTTTGCCACCTTGTAGTTTCGGTTTCTGAAAAGAGTTGCTGCAAACATGGCGAAGCGACAGCATTTAACGTTTGAGAAGAAATTGGAAATTTTAAGGATTGTTGAATCTGGAAAACGTAAAAAGGATATTGCTGCTCAGTATGGAATTCCAGCCTCTACACTGTCAACAATTATCAAGGATAAGATTAGGATTGAGGCAAATGCAACCAAGCTAGGAGTCAACATAAAAAACGTGCGTTTGTCGGATTACGAGGACATCGATCAAGCAGTGTTTAAATGGTCTGCAGCGACTCGTACTAGAAACATTCCTGTAAGTGGACCATTGATGTGTGAGAAAGCTTTAGACTTCGCAAGGAAGCTTGGCCATCACAACTTTCAAGCCAGCAGTGGTTGGCTCCATCGTTTCAAAAGACGTTTCGACATCACTTCCAATCTAATTTGCGGAGAAGAAAACAGTGTCCCTAGCAATTCAGTAACCACATGGCTTGAAAAAATGAAGCCTGTTTTTGAACAGGTACAGTCCTGCTGATGTATTCAATGCAGATGAAACGGGATTGTTCTACCAGTTGCTGCCTCATCGCACTCTAACTGTGAAAGGAGAAACATGCAAAGGTGGGAAAAATTCGAAGGTGAGACTTACTGCGCTGTTTTGCGTAAACAGCACAGGTACTGAAAAGCTAAAGCCGTTGATTATTGGAAAATCTGGAAAACCCAGATGTTTCAAGAAGATAAAATTCTTGCCGTGTGATTATCAAGCCAACAGAAAAGCATGGATGATGCATGACTTATTCAACAGCTGGTTAGAAAAACTGGATAGAAAAATGAAACAACAGGATCGTAGCATTTTACTTTTAGAGGACAATTGCTCAGCACACATAGCAGCTTCAGTACGTCATCCAAATGTACGTTTGGAATTCTTCCCACCTAACTGTATTCCAGTGCTGCAGCCTCTAGATCTTGGCATCATCCGTTCTGTAAAGGCGCAGTACAGGAAACAGCTGCTTAGAAAAATTATCTTGAATCTGGAGTCGTCATCTGAGAAGAAAGTGGATGTCAAGCAAGCCATAGATATGATTTCTATTGCATGGGATTCTGTCAAGATTTCAACAATCCAAAAATGTTGGTTTAAATCTGGTATAACTGCTGGTTGCGAAGTGGAAGTTTGTGATGATCACGATGATGATGATGATGATATTGGAGAACTCTGGTCATCTGTGACAAAATTAAGTGGACCTTCAAATGAAGTTCGTTTTGAAGATTTTGTGGCTGCAGATGACAATGTTGAAGTGGCACATGATTTCACTGATGATGAAATTATCGCCAACCTGAGTGTAGGCATACCTGCACAAGAAAGTTCTTTACTTGTAAGTGATGATGATTCAGATGAGGATGAGGAAGACGAAACTGTGACTCCACAGCTCGCCCTAACTCATCTGGATAAATTGCGAAGATTTTTGTGCACCTGCGATAACATTCCTGATGGTTTTGTTTCTTGTTTGAATAGCATGGAAAATTTCATTGAAAAACAGACATCATGTTCTAAATTAATTCAATCAAAAATCACTAACTTTTTTAGTAGGTAAAACATTGGAAAAGTATTGTATGCCTATTTGTAACAAGTAAAATTAAACTTTATTGTTGTACTGTACACCCACCCATGTTCACCTCACTTTAACAAAATTTCACTTTAACGAATTTTTTTCTGAGTCCCCACAAGTTCGTTAAAGTGAGGTTCGACCTGTACTGGTTAAACTGCAAGAAATCGCATATTTTTACGAAGGGTCATAGGGGTGAAATATGGGAGGAAAAAAAAAAAGAAGCCGAAATTGGTTTTTACAAATTATGTGAACTATTCTTGGTCCAAATATCTAAGTCGTACGTGAATTTGTCACAGAGTGGGGTTGACAGTGAACTTCAAAATTAGGCCCGTTTTGGAATTTTTTTTTTTTATTTCTGCCTCCATTAAAAACGATTTCCAAAATCCAAAATGCTCCCTTTTTAAATACGTCTTTTACATAATTGTGCACAATTTTGAAGCGCTCTGCATTTCCACATTGGAGTTAGGGCCAAAAACGCAAAACGTGGGGCCAATCTTTGCCCCCCCCCCCCCGACCCCTTCCAAAAGGGAAAATAAAAAAAAAAAAAACAGAAAATGGTTTTTTGGAAATATCCTCGAGAAGCTTCCCTTCTAGTTGCGTTGCTTAGTTTAGTTTTTATTCACTGCAAAGTTTCATCAAAATATCGGAAGATTTTGTGAAACACCCCCGAAAATCTATTTTTTTTTCAATTTTCGCACCTTTAAAATTCGAATATCGAAAACACCAGGGAAACTACTTTTTTTGCACAGTAGCTAGAAACCTTCCTCCAAAATATCACGTTCATTGGTGGCAGGGCCAGGCGACCGAACGTGCAACTCCTTTCTGCCGCCTTGGGGGGGGGGGGTCGAATTTCAAAAAACCCCGTCTTAACACGCCCTTACGCTATCCGTCCTATGACCCCACAGAGTTTCGAATCAGTGGCCCCAGTAGATTTCATTGTGCTATGATGAGTCAGTGAGTCAGACAGTGGATGTCCTCTTTTAACATGAAAACTGTGTTGAAATTAATTTGCGGTTATCTATGGTGTCTTCTGATGTATATTTTTTATTTTTTTTAAATTTAAATTTACGAATTATAAAATAATTATAATTTTTAAATTAATTATTTTTAATATCATTTATAAAAATAATGATTAAAGGAGATTAACGTGTAAATAGAGAAAAAGTTTCGGATTTTTAAAAAATTTTAATTCTATACTATGCTTGGCGTTAAAGTAATATCCAAAATACATTTTATAATAAAAAATTATAACAAATGTATGCATTTTTACAGTCAACAATGAAATGTAATGAAAAATGAAAAAATAATTTTTACATGCATCATAAAAATTCTTCTAAATTGTCATAAAAAAATGATTATATCATGAACAATAAAATGTAATGAAAATGTTAAGAATTATAACTGTTATATTTTGTTACATTTATTTTGTTATAAATTATAATACTGTACCTTGTAATAACTTGTATATACAGGATGTCTCAAAAGTTGGTTACCCCCTTTCCTATCTTGGATACCAATGTAGTTACATAAATTCCAATACAAGGAATGAAGAGGAACCAAAATCCAAGGAGCAGATCACCCACAATTCTCACTGCAAGCTCTGCAACATTAAAACCTTGATTCCTGTCAAGATTGAGGCCAGGGATGAGTGGCCATAGGAAGAAACAAGAGCAATAGAGTCCAAAGATCCTGGGTTCAAGTCTCGGAAGTAACCACAAAGGCATGTTGAAGCTGAGAAAAACATCAGACCAAAGAAAGATGGCACAGTACACAAATCAGGAAATGATCAACATGGTCCTCTGCTTTGGTGAGGCGAGGCAAAATTATCATATTTTATTTTTTTATTTATTTATTTGCATCCAGACTGGATAAATTACAGAAGAATATATCAATAAACAATACTACAAGAAGAGATAGATCAAAGGAATTTGAACTCTTCCTGATGGTTCTTAACATAACTTTTTAAACAAAATCTAAAGTGAACACAAGAGGAAACACACAATGGTGAGCAGCATAAATACGGTTTACAATGAATTTCAAAAGGAAATTGATTCCAGTATTTCACAGCATTAAAAGGAAAACTTTGTCTCATCAGCGAAGACTTACCCTCATTGATTTCAAATTTATACAAGCGTATAGTACGATATGAAAAAGAATCAGAATCTAAAATACCTACTAAAATCATGGAATGGATGACTCCTGTTCCTTAGGAGATCAGCTAATTCTAATAATCTGTGCAAAATAATTAGCGAATCAAAATATAAAATATATTTTTTACAAAAATCGAAAATTGAAATTCTGAAGTCCAAAGGGAAGAGAGTCCTAATATTCCTGTTGTATGAAACTTTGACTCGTTTGAGTAGATAGTTCTGAATATTTCCCCAGATGGTAATCCCATACGTAACAATCCCATAGCTTAAGTTACAGAAAATCTGCTTACATTCTTTGAATTTCAAAATCTCAGACAATAATTTATACAAAAAAACTTGTTTTTGCAATTTTGACACAATTTGAGCGGTCTGTTCACTAAATGAATAGGTATCATCAAAGGTAATCCCCAGGATTTTCATATTATTCTTTTTATTTGCGCCATCTTTCTGAATAATGAGTCTCTCCATTTTTTCTGTATTCAGTCTAAGTTTTTTGGACTCTCACCAAATTAGAATCTTATTAAGATCGGTTTGCCAATCCCGGTCGCAACTAGAGATACTATCTAATGGGTATGATTTAATGAAGAAGTTATCGTCTACATAACTAAGCAGAGCGTGACATAGGGAGACATTGGATAAGGATGCAACGTAAGCAGCAAAGAAAGTAGGGCCTAATTTAGACCCCTGTATTACTCCCATCTCTGACGGGACACTGCAGTTAATGCTACTGTACATGTATCTTTTAGTAAAAAATGACCGTAACAAGTTTATAAAAAAATTTGGAATATTGAAACTTTCTAAATCATTCAACAGTAGTCCTCTAGGTACAATAACAAAAGCCTTGGATAACAACAATGGTAACACAATGGTTTTGGCTCTTTGTGTTACCATTGATGTTATTTATCCACAGTAAAGGTAATTTGGTTTTTATTTTATTTTGTTATAGCCTTGGATAAGTCAGTTTTTGCTATATGAACCATTTTGCCATCCTGAAAACTTTCTAGCATTGTCTATAGATTTTCAGTAATACAAATTTTGCACTTAAACCTGGTCTACTCCCATATTGAGTATCGGGGAGATTGTCATTGATCGTTTTAATTACGCTTTTAAAGATACACTGATCGATCACTTTCGAAGCAGAAGCAATTACTGCCACTAGTCTGTAATTTAAGATTTCATCTGGATCACCAGATTTGAAGATTGGCCTAATACGAGCGCGCTTCCAGTCCGATGGATACCTGCCAGAGGTAAATATTTTCTTGGTAATACTTAATAGCATATAACAACCAGGCATCGTTGAAATGTCATGCGGAATTATGCTATAGTGCAAGTGGACATCAAATTGATCACTTTCTGGAATGATGGAAAGATTTTGTATCAGATGACTGTTTATAAGCAACAAACAGTAGAAGAGCCAATTGTCCTGCTGCAGAGCTTGCAATGAGGATTGTGGGTGATCTGCTCATCGGATTTTGGTGATTTTTTTTTTTTTTGCTTTGTTTGGAATTTGCTGTTGAACAAATGTGCAATTGGAATTTTTTCTGTATCTCTTAGGGTTTTCGAGATAGAATTTGGATGTGTCCTAATTTGCAGATTTGACATGATGCATCAGTTAGAGCACTCTCAAATTCCTATTCATTCCCTGTACTGGAATTTGCGTAACTACATTGGTATCCAAGACAGGAAGGGGGTAACAGACTTTTGGCTCACCCTGTATATATACAAACTAGCAGAGGCACCCGGCATTGCCCAGGATAATTACAGCTGTAGGTAAAATGAACAATCTCAAGAAGTTAAATCGTAACTCAAAATTGGTTAAATAATAACTCAGTACAACAGAGCGAAGGGACTATCAATTATAAGAAAAATCCAAAAGATAGGAATTCTAGCTGATGTACCGGTACTTTATTTAAACCCTTCTTGACTTGCCTCAGATTAAAACAATGTTCATCATTACCACCGGGGAATATTACTGGATACTTTGGACCCAATTTTTTCTTGCCCTTGACGTAGAAGCTCTGACCAATACTGTTTCTTTCTCTTTCCTTTCCAAACACATATGTTTTTGCCTCATTTTGCCTCCTCATTAGACGCTGCCTTATTTATGTCCTGTTACTGTATCATCATTTCATGCTCATTATTAATAATTCTTGGAAATGAACGTTCAATCATCACATCATCAGCACCTCAGTTTCCAAAATATTCACATTCACACAACATAATCAAATGTATTTTTATGAAATGTTTGAATCTGCTATGCTACCAAATAAGCTAGGTGATAACCCAGGCGTGGCTCGGACTCTGTTTTTTTGATTAAATTTTGCAATATCTTAAAATAAAGACATGGAAATGCTTAGAATTAATACAGTAAAAATTCATAATAAAATATATTGATAAAGATGAATATACTCCTTTAATTAAAATAGTAAAATTAAAATAAATAATAAAAAAATGATAATTATAATATAATAAAATAATAAAATAATCAATATATAATTATCACTACTCCTACATTTATTCATAATAAAAATTCGAAAAAACAATTTTTAAATGCTCACAATGGATGGACCTCTCCAAGCATGCCACTGCTATCCTAAATAATTTCTTAGTCACGTAATCTAAATTTAGATTGTGACGGCACATGCGTAATATCTTATGTGATATTCCACACGTCCTGCCACTACAGATATGTAATGAAAGATATACATATCTGTTTTTAGAAAATGAACGTAAAAATAGTGGCGACTCAGCATTAAGGGAGATATAGAAGTTTAAAGTTAGACATGATGGGAGAAATAATAAAGAAAAACAAATTGTTGGGAAAGACAGGAGAGGTAGTTATAGCAACAATTAAAAAGAGTAAAATGAAGTATTTATCTAAGTAATAATAATGGGGGAAAATAAGGAGAGAAATGTCAGAATGATAAAAACAGATCGAATAGATACAAGCAATATTTCATTTGTAGAATTTTTCTTTTATTATTTGAAAAGATGTAAAATAAAGAAATAAAAATTGTAAGGTAAGTGTAACTACTATTAGAACTAAACGACGATAAGGTAGTAGGCCTATTGAACTATTGTTAGAGGATTAAGAGGAGACAGAGACAGAACAATGAATAGAAGTGTGGGAGAGATGTTGCCTGGCAACAGTCGATGCCAAAACAGAGTTCCAGGAATTGACCCTGGGAACAAAAGAAAAATAAGGTCAAGATAGCGGAGAAGACTGGAAACTGAAAAGAAAATAGAGTGAGATTGACAGAGAACTAAGATTTTTCAGAGTGAAAGGACGTATCAGAAGGTATCACTGATTTTTTTTTTTTTTTTTTCACCGAGCAAAAGGAAGATGTAGCGGCAGACTCAGATAAAACCCCAACCGAAATCCTCAACCAATTCCAATGCGAGCGAGACAGCACGCCGACTGGAAGCAGCAGTTGAGCGGCAGGGAGCAGTAGGCCTACGCCACACAGACAACCACAGCAAGCAGAGCTCGGAGAACAGCACAATTGGCGGGAGCCATCGCAGCAGAGCCGGAGAGAGACATCCTGTAGAGACCCGTTCACAGGCAGAGCATACGAATGTCACGACGGTCAGCGGTAGAAATATCTACGGTGCAACAATTGAAAAGTTCAGATAAGTGAAAGTTCTAAGTACATTACATGGGTCCCGCGTTGTTTGAATTTTGATTAATAGGAGGAAAGTAATAATAATTCAGTGAGAGATTCATAAGTACTTTATACAGAAGACAGTATGTATAATGATAAATTTACAATAGTAAGAACTGACTGATTTAATGAAGTGAAAGACGTTTTGATATAATTCTGATGCTCATTTGTTTTATTTAGAGTTCAAAACTTAAAACTAAGAAAAAACTCTTTCACCACAACAATTATAGATTGAAAATATACAACCTGATACTGGAAGTACTTTTCGGAAGCAATTGCTTCCATCATTCAACAGCCCAGGAGCACCTCACGGAAACTGAGAGAACTGCCTGTGTCTAGAAACAGCTGAGTATATATAAGGAACAACAACCAATAAAAGAAAAACATAAAAAATCATTTTTTCTGATTAGTTACTTGGGTCAACCATCTAATTAGAGGGGAGTCCCTAATCGGGACTCTATCTAGGTTAAGTATTAAATTTCTATCCGATTGTTGGATAGCAATGCTTTCAGAAGCATCCAGCAGGTGTTTTTTATTTATTGATTTTATCAGATGTACAATTGATTTATCAGATGCCTCCGTAGCAAAACATTCAATCGACACCGGCCACGATTTTGCTATCAACAATGTACATTTGATAAAATCAATAAATAAAAAACACCTGCTGGATGCTTTTGAAAGCATTGCTATCCAACAATCGGATAGAAATGTAATACTTAACCTAGTTGGAGGCCCGATTAGCGACTCCCCTCTAATTCGTTGGTTGACCCAAGTAACCAATCAGAAAAAATTATTTTTTATGTTTTTCTTTTATTGGTTGTTGTTCCTTATATATACTCAGCTGTTTCTAGACACAGGCAGTTCTGTTTCCGTGAGGTGCTCCTGGGCTGCTGAATAATGGAAGCAATTGCTTCCGAAAAGTACTTCCAGTATCAGGTTGTATATTTTCAATCTATAATCGTTGTGGTGAAAGAGTTTTTTATTAGTTTTAAGTTTTGCATTACAATTATCCACATTTGTCTTTTTTATTATTTAGAGTTAATATGTAATTATGTTGTAAGGGGCTAGGGAAAAGAATAATTTATTATTATTTTTATTTTTTTTTTTGTTTGCTTTAACTTGTGGCAAGAGTAGAAAGTTCTAGGCAATTTAATTTAGTTTTACTTTTGAATTTATGCAATTAAGATCACCTTTATTTAATTATATTTCTCTTTTGAATAAATTAATAAAAAAAAATTTTTTACAAAGGAAATTTGTTACTTTTGAATCTGAGAAAGTCATTCTGATGTAAATCAAAAGGGGATAAGATTAGTTTAAAGGTTAAGCAATTATCATGGGAATAATTTTAGTATAGATTAAATGAAAATCTTACTTTCTCTTTTTTGTTGATTAAACTAAGGGTTAGGATTAATTTTAAGAATAACTGGAAGTTAATAATTAGAAGCAAAATGCTAAGTGACCACTATACAAGTATCGATGGGAACAGTATTTTCAGGGTATGTGTTAGCCTGTAAGTTTATAGAGCGGACAATTGTATCTCAGACTAAAGTTGGTATACTAATAAGTTACTAATAATTAACAGGGATAAACAAGTGGTTTAGCAGGTATCAGTAATAGTGTAGGAATTATAACTGAGTAGTTAAGTGCGTTGAATTAAACAACTAATAAGTAGTTTGTGGAGAAATTAAGTATGCAACTAGATGGTCTGTGATGCAATTAGCTCGTAACAGGTGTAATACCGGGTCAAGGTAGGTAAAATAAATTATTGAATTGATTGTGTTCTCTTGATAAGACTTAGGGGTTATTACGTTAGGAGTGTGATGATACTGTGAGCTATTTGAGTAGTAAGTAACTGTAGAGTAGGTACTTAAGGTATAAAAGAGTTGGTTCACAAACGGTGCTGCGATTGGCATTTTAGAGTAGTATTTAGGTTATTAAACTTAGTTGGAGGTACGTAATTAATAGAGCGATATTTAGAAGTGCCAAAGGGTAGCAAGTAACATCACTCTCATTCATTATAGTAGGTAATGAATAGTGTCGTGAGTACGGTTAGGTATTGATAAACATAGATCATTAGATATATAAAGTGCGTAACAGAGTGAGGGTTATTAAGTACTGTTAGGACTAAAGGAAGTAGTAACCAGCACCCGCTTTACGTCACAAGATGTACACTTGATGTTGTTGCGATTCTTACTCTGCTTTCGATGTTTTGAAGCAAAACTTGGCCATTCATCCTTTGTGCAGTCGACGATTCTTCTATCGACATGCAATTTTCTTTCTTCTTTCGATGTCTTGAAGCAAAAATTGGCCATTGATCACTTTGTGTAGTCTAGCGGTAGCCGATTCTTCTATTTACTTGCTTACCATTTGCTCAATACAGCACGGAGCTAAAGGAGTGCTTCCTCTATCGTCTTTCACTCTTTCTCAATTGTCTGCTAAGTCATTATCTCCAGTTACTGATCATTTTTAAAGATTTTCAAGAAATTGTTAAGTACTAAGAATTCTCTTTTCTAAGAAAAGCCTGAATAACAGGATTTCTATGCATTGAATTCTATAATGCACAAACTTTGCCTTGCATGGTTGGTCATGAGACATATGTAGTTGGTCCTTGCATAGTTTTGGTGCATTGCGTGTTGACACCATTGTTGATAACTATTGTTGCACAAACTTTTATTTGCATGCCCCGAGACACTCCCTTCCAAACCGCAGCTGCTCCTGCTGCTTCCATTGGATTTTCCGTGTCTCTCTTGAGAAAGTGCCCACGGTGCTCACCTTGAAACATATGGCTTAGCTCCCATCGTCGTTACATGCATATGCTGGCTCCTCGTGTACTGCATTGTTGGTCATGAGATGTATTGTAACGTTTTGATTAGAACATTACTTATCTTTAAATTAATAGTCATCAAATGCGATGATTAAGTTTTTGGAAGCTTGTTTAAAAAAATATCAGCTAAGGTTTAAATCTTTAAAATATTCATAAAAGGACTATAAGGAAAATTTAGTCTTACAAAATCATTGCTTTTATCAAGTTAAAACTATTCTCACAACATTATTGAGATTAAGATAATAGAAAAAGATTGTATAGTGGATTTATAATCTAAACATCATTTAGACTAGACATTGCGTTGTCTTTTTTTTTTAAAAGCTGGTAAAAGATTCATAAAATCAAAAAGATTAAACTTAAGTAAGGTTGTATGCAGTTAAAATGTGTTTGCAGATAAGGAAACATAAACAACAGACATAGTGGAAAATTGAATTTATATTTTTAATACTACTAAAGAAGCTATTTTCATAAAAATTTGATTTTACACATTAATTCCCCAAGATTAATCATTAAAAAAAAATTTTACAATGTAATAGAAAGTTTATAATTGTATGCGAATCAAGTTCTAAGTAGTATGATAGCAACATGAGAAATTTCTAATTAAGAGTTAAAGGAATATGCAGCAGTAATGCACAAAATGGAATCCCCATAGGCTTCAAAACACTTGCGGCCAACACAAAAGAGAAAAAAAGATTGCGTTTTAACTCAATTAGGTTAAAGAAAATTAAGTATTTTCATGAGATACAAAGCCTGTACTATAATGAAAATGCTTGATTCACCCACAGTTATTTGTGACAGAAAATATGAAAAGGAAATCCATTTATATAAAAAAAATATTATTCCCTACAATTTTGCATAAGAAAAAGTAAGGACAAATTTAACAGGAAAAATTAATTAAATGTTTGACTATTCCAGTTTAGCCATTTAGCAAGACACTAAGGACCAAAATTAAAAATAAAAAAAAAACACTTTAAATAGAAATTTAGAATTACATTGAGGTCCAAGAGTGAAGATAAGAAAAGAGAAATTACATTAAGAAAAACTTTAGATAGGTTAAAAGTCCTAATCAAGAATTTAATTTTAAGTCCCTATAGGCATGTTTAGCTCACTACAGCAAAGAAGTTTAACATTACATAGTGGACAAAATATGAAGATGACTTCCAGAGAAGTGATTGACTGGAAAATCCAGACAAATCTGCGTCGCAGTCTATTGAAGTAAATGCCCATCTCGACAGAAGAGGATGAAAATGAAAATGGGCTTACATATCCGGATACAATAAAATTGATGTGCTCAGAATTATCTTTGTAGAATAATTCAGGAAACAGAAAAAGTTGAAAATTGAAAACTGTAGTGGCTAAGGATGATGAAGGAGCCTCACAGTAGCATCTTGACTAGGGGAAGCCTGGAAGAGTAGTGATGAAATTTCTTTAAGTTGAAGCTTTTATGCTCTTGGGGCAACAGTCAAGAAGCACACGGCTAGCACACGGCGACAATTGACCTTTATCATAAACTCTCGTTCTCACACACTTTCTTAGCCTTCGTAGCCTTGACTACCCACGTGACCACATAAAAAATGGCGTCCCTTGGTCGTGTTGTAAGCATTTGTGATTTGAGTAAAATTCACTTTTTTTACATTTTCCATAGGTTTTTACTACTTTAAATATTTTTATTATTATCTTTATTCATTTAACATACATTATTAACCTAAAATTTGCAAAATATAATGATTTAAATGTTTACTGATAACCTTTCATAATTTTAATTTCATAGTCATTTCCAAATTATCTATAAAATTATTTTCTAATGATGTTTATTTCTTTCTCCTCACTCTGACAATTAGGAATACAACAATATTTAACCATAGCAATAAAAATTTTAACAACAACAATTAAAACTTTCACTTAAGATACAGTCAACAAATGCCGTTAACACGTCCAGTGTCCGCCATTTGCATTTTGTAAAAAAAAAACAGAGACGTTTAGTGGCAACCAATCACAATACAGGGGATAAAGGTCAATTGTAGGGCACACTTCAGAGCATGACTATGTAAATTATAGAACAACTCCAAAAGAAATAACAAATATGTTTCATAAACATTGTTGATGACATTAAATTAAGCTATCTAAATAAAAAATTGCACAAAATTTATCTTATTATCTAGCTTAAATTCTAAAATTAATAGGATCCATGTATAACCATCACAGATTCAATGCCTGACAACAGACGTGTCAACAAAAGAAAATATTAACCAAATTTCTGATCAAGCTAATTGGGTTCAGCTTGCAAAAAGAAAATGCTTTATTAGTAAACATTTATAAGGAAAATATCCATAAGAAAATTACTATAGCAGAATGTGTACACATTATTTAATCAAAAAACATCGC
>JAHWFO010031089.1:596482-615973 GCA_023313115.1 Rhysida immarginata | reverse complement strand
TCGGCCCCGCCACGTTCCCCATCGGCCCCGCCACGTTCCCCATCGGCCCCGCACATACGCAAGAAACCGAATTCAATAAATGCAAACAATGCGTGGCTTAAGTTTTCAGGGAAGCTTATCATTGTGGCGTGAGTGATTTAAAGCCTAAACATTTTAATTAAACTAATGACTAAATATGTACATTAGCCAGCTCGGTGGCCGAGTGGGTTAAGGCACAGGTCTTTCCGCTCTCGACACCAGTAAATTGCGAGTTCGAATCCCGCCGAGGGCATGGATGTTTGTTTGTCCCATTCATAATCGTTCTTTCATCATCATTGGGGATAGTACAATAGACCTGAGGTCGCAGTGCTTGGTTCTTTGACAATCACCCCTTTAAAATTCATTACTCAAGTATGTACATTCATTAAAAATATTAACTACTATTACTAAGTCTTTAGACGAGTAAGTTAGACGAGTTTTTTTCATTTACACATGCACCAGTTTCTTTTTTCTTTCGTGCCGGGCATTATAAGGCCTATAATTTATACTTAGTTTTAAATAATTTTTTTAGTTGTTTTGAATGGGATGCATCCTCAAACAAACAAAGTCAATCAAGAAAAATATGAATCTTACAGAATAAATTTTTTTGTATTGTTGGCTATTCCTGAGGTTATTAACCCAATTAACAATGTACTGGGTGTCCCAAAAATGACTGATGGATTTTGAAAATCAATAAAAAAAAGACTGAATGCGATAGATATGTATCGTTTGCAGCCTTATGCTTAGGAAATCAGGGAATTTTATCCCATCAAATTTCAAATTTAGTTAACATTTTCACCCACAGGTGACGCTGAAAACTATGAAAAAATTAAAACCGGTCTGAAAATGTTGCAAGGACTGTTGCAAAAAACTAAACAATGACATTTTCAATGTAACCCCCATTCGCTGCAACAACGTGGCGCAGTCTCAGGCAAAGATTTGCAGACATCCATTCAAACATGTCACATCCGTTTAACTATACCTGTTACAGATCGCCTGCAGCGCCATCTCTTGGTAGAAATGTTAACTAAATTTGAAATTTGGTGGGATAAATTTCTCTGATTTCCTAAGCATAAGGCTGCAAACGATACATATCTATTGCATTCCGTCTTTTTTTTTTATTGGTTTTCAAAATCCATCAGTCATTTTTGGGACATCCGGTAAATACTATATGATTAATAACTATAAAAGAAATACGACAAACTGATCACATACTGGAAATTAAATTTTTATTACGTAAAACGTAAACAGTAACATAAGTATGATGGTGTAGGACTTTCAATTCAATCGGATAGCATGGCCTTTACTGTATAAAAATTCTGGCAATGTCTTCCGAATGGCAATTTAATAATTCTAAAAGCTCTGAACATACATCTTTTGACAGTCACTGCTGAAAATGCTTGGCCCATTTTCTTTGTGAGATATCATTGATATGTGGGTTGGTGTAAAGAGTTTTGTAAGTCACAGAACTGGTCAAAGAATCAGTCACTGAAAATACTCATACTGTGAAAATTGTTTTGCCCAAGATTCTAAAAATTAAGTAAGACAGACAAGAGAGGCTTATTCTATTTAAACCCTCATCATACCTGGCTTTTCTAAGAATTTCAGTAACCTCAGTTTAAACCTTCAGCAAACTGGTCAAAACATATATGAAGAGCTATTGAATGCATTAGTCAACCGATGCCAGGAGTTGGGATTCAGTCTAGATCCCAAAACCATCATAATTGACTTCTAGTGTGCCGTGATGAACGCTGTATTATCGACACTTGGACCTCAGGTTTTTGTTACTTTTTCAGCTGTTTTTTCAGACATTTTTTTTTCACTCGACGACGAGGATCGAACAAATAATTTTTGCAAGGGTTGGCATTCTTCTTTTAATAATTTGGCGGGTAGGTACATCCAACCATTTGGAAGGCGATTGAAGATATACGGAAAGATCGGAATTTAGTCGAAGCTTCTTTCTTGAGTACATCTCGCGGACAACCTCCACAAAAGCAGATTAGACGTGCCGAGCAAGATCATCAGTGTCGGCTTAAGACCCTGTGCTTGGACTATGTGAACCGTCGGAAGACATTGCCAGAATTTTTAAATTGTATAGGCCATGCTATCCGATTAAATTGAAAGTCCTATGCCATCATATTTATGTTGTTGTTTACCTTTTACTTAATAAAAATTTAATTTTCCGTATGTGATCACATTTACAAACATTTCCAGTTTGTCATATTTCTTTTATTGTTATTATTCACATAGTATTTATGCTATTATATACTTTTTACAGTCTAGTATATTATTGTTTACCTTTTACTTAATAAAAAAATTTTATTTCCTGTATGTGAATATTTAGTTGCATTTCTTTTATAGTTATTAATTACATTCTGAACAAGGATACTGAAGCAGTATAAGCAGTTAGGAGCAAATTTCCTGTGTGGCAAATGTCTGGTTCCCATTCTGAATCATTTTCCTCATCTGAATTTTATAACCTAATCCTTTCAGAACGTTTCACTTTCTTTTTACCGGGATCACATGACCACGCCTCAAATTCCATGCTTTAAAAGAAACCGCCTTCAAACTAGGAAAATACGCTATGTATTGGCAGTGCCTACTATTTATTATTTCTGGTATTGGTATATTGCTGTGCTTACAGTAGACAGGAAAAAAAAAGTGAATAAAATTCAATTTTGTTTCTACATTCGAGAAATCTAAATATATTCATAAACTGTAATAACTTATTATTTCACCAATATCCAAAAATTAAAAAAAAATCAAAGTTTTATTATATTTTTATAAAATTTTCAATCAATATTGTGCATTGACTTTAGCTTGTCATTTTCTATTTATGACTGGCTTAAAGCTCTATATACGAGTTGCATTCAAGTTCTAAGGCCTCCGATTTTTTTTCTCCGGATTGGAAAGAGATAGAAACATGCGCATTGTTTTAAAATGAGGCCGCGTTCATTGTCAATACATCCCAGAGATGGCAGCACCGTATGGCAGATGGAATTTTACCGCCAGCGGCGAGAATGAGAACTGTTTTAGATACTTAAAATGGCGACGTTTTCCTTACTTGAACAGCGTGCAATCATTCGTTTTCTGAATTTGCGTGGTGTGAAACCAATTGAAATTCATCGACAGTTGAAGGAGACATGTGGTGATGGAGTTATGGATGTGTCGAAAGTGCGTTCTTGGGTGCGACAGTTTAATGAAGGCAGAACATCGTGTGACAACAAACCGAAACAACCTCGGGCTCGCACAAGCCGGTCTGACGACATGATCGAGAAAGTGGAGAGAATTGTTTTGGGGGATCGTCGAATGACTGTTGAACAGATCGCCTCCAGAGTTGGCATTTGTGTGGGTTCTGTGCACACAATCCTGCATGACGACCTGAAAATGCGAAAAGTGTCATCCAGGTGGGTGCCACGAATGCTGACGGACGACCACAAGGCTGCCCGTGTGGCATGTTGCCAAGCAATGTTGATGAGCAACGACAGCATGAATGGGACTTTCTTTTCGTCGGTTGTGACAATGGATGAGACGTGGATACCATTTTTCAATCCAGAAACAAAGCGCCAGTCAGCTCAATGGAAGCACACAGATTCACCGCCACCAAAAAAATTTCGGGTAACTGCCAGTGCTGAAAAAATGATGGTGTCCATGTTCTGGGACAGCGAGGGCGTAATCCTTACCCATTGCATTCCAAAGGGCACCACGGTAACAGGTGCATCCTACGAAAATGTTTTGAAGAACAAATTCCTTCCTGCACTGCAACAAAAACATCCGGGAAGGGCTGCGCGTGTGCTGTTTCACCAAGACAACGCACCCGCACATCGAGCTAATGTTACGCAACAGTTTCTTCGTGATAACAACTTTCAAGTGATTCCTCATGCTCCCTACTCACCTGATCTGGCTCCTAGTGACTTTTGGCTTTTTCCAACAATGAAAGACACTCTCCGTGGCCGCACATTCACCAGCCGTGCTGCTATTGCCTCAGCGATTTTCCAGTGGTCAAAACAGACTCCTAAAGAAGCCTTCGCCGCTGCCATGGAATCATGGCGTCAGCGTTGTGAAAAATGTGTACGTCTGCAGGGCGATTACGTCGAGAAGTAACGCCAGTTTCATCGATTTCGGGTGAGTAGTTAATTAGAAAAAAAATCGGAGGCCTTAGAACTTGAATGCACCTCGTAGATGGGTTGTACAAAGTCAGACTTAACGTCGAAAATTCATGCATAGTGGCGCTTATCGACACAGGATCTCAGGTGTCTATAATTGATGAGACCGTGGCCGAAGATCTGGGTGAGTCAGTTAAATGGGAAGACATCACCATGCTTATCAAAGGGATAGGAGGCCAAGTACAAAGGGTAGATCGGGCCATTTGGGCTAATATTCATTCATCAGAAGGAATATCGGGGTACAGGAAATTTATATGCATGAGCTTAAGAGGGAGAGAATATCAGGCTATATTAGGGACTGACCTCATTAAAAGTGTCATGATTGAGTGCAACGGAATCCAGATAGACTCTTTGAGAAGTGGGATTCTCACTAAAGACCAAGAATCAGCAATTATTGATATGATAGATGTTTATCAGGATAGCTTTGGGGAGGAAGTGGAAATCCTTAATGGAGTGCGCGATACGAAGATTGATTTTATTATTGACAAAACTAATCCTGTGTTTGTCAGGCAGTACCCTATACCTCATAAGCACCTAGCATCCTTCAAAAAGCGTATAGACCAATATCTGGAAGCAGGGATCATAGAGCCCAGCCAATCCCGATGGAACTCTCCTGTCTTTATTGTGCAGAAGGAGAATGGAGATATTCGCATGACACTGGATCTGCGAAAAGTGAATGGCATCACCCAAGGATTGGATTTTCCTATGCCGAAACCTCATGACATCTTCCAGAGCTTAAACGGACATAAATATTTCTCAGTCCTTGATCTCAACTCGGGATATTTTCAAATTCCCCTTGAAGAAAATCTGCGCGAATGTTATGCTTTCCAAACACCCTGGGGAAAATTTCAGCTGACTAGGCTACCTCAGGGTGGGAAAAATTCGGCTTCAGCCTTCCAAGGATTCATGTCGGACATTCTTAGTCAACATTTGGGAAGGGGAATCTTTGTCTTCCAGGATGATATACTGATCTACTCTAAAACATTTGAGGAACATTTGAGCCTCCTAGAATGGGTTTTAAAAATCTGCAAAGAAAGAAACCTGAAGTTAAAGAAATCTAAATGCTCCATTTGTGTTCCCAGCGTCAAATATCTAGGTCACATGATTTCAGCAGAGGGAGTCAGCCCTGATCCAGGCAATGTTCAACACATAGAATCAATCCCACCTCCGTCTAATGTCAAGGAAGTGAGGTCGTTGTTGGGGGCAGTGAACTTTTACCGACCATTTGTGGGGAATCTCTCAAGCATCCTCCTGCCTATCACTGATCTGACTAAGAAAGGGACGAAGTTTAAGTGGTCAGAGGAATGCCAGGAGGCATTCAATAGCATAAAAAGGGCCTTAAGCAGCCAACCCATACTGGTCCCCCCTGATTACGAGCAAGAGTTCATCCTCTTTGCTGATGCCTCAATTGGTGCGACTGGAGCAGCTCTCCACCAAATGAAGGACGGATACCTCCGCCCCATCGCCTTTTACAGCTACAAACTAAACAAGGCACAGATAAACTACAGCACCATTGAGAAGGAGGCTCTGGCCATTATCATGGGCTTAAGACAATTCCGGCATATTGTCTTGGGTTTTCCAGTGACAGTCAGGAGCGATCACAAACCCCTTACATTCATCAAGAATTTGAAACACTCAAATCAGAGATTGCTGAGATGGTCTCTCGAGCTCGAAGAGTACAACCTAAAAATTGAGCATGTTAAAGGGGGGGACAATGGGATCGCAGACCTGCTGTCCAGGCTTCCAGCGAAGGAAGTGCAAACCATTATTCAGATTAGCAATAAATCCATGATTGCCAAGATAGTTGAATCACAACATATGGATCCTCTCATGTCATCTATGGTTAAGGGTAATAAAAAAAAAAGGGGGTTCTTTGTCCAAAGGGGGATGCTAATGAAGAGAGGGAAAAGTGATCGAAATAAACTATGTGTGGGGAAGTCAATGCGGGACGAACTAATGGAGAGAGCCCACTCGGGATCTTTGGCAGGCCACCAAGGGGTGGGGAGAACCATTCAATCGCTTAGGACTCATTATTATTGGCCCAGCTTGGAAAGAGATGTTGTCACATATGTGCGTAACTGCAGGGTCTGCCAGCAGTGCAAACTTAAGAAAGGAAAAGCTCCTTTCCAAGAGGGACTTTCTGCATCGTTCCCTTTTCAGAAGATATCGGTCGACCTGATAGGACCCATACCAGAAAGTTCCAAAGGAAATAGATACATACTTGTATGTATGGATGTATTTTCCAGATTTCCGGAAGCTTGCGCTCTTCCTGACCAATCTGCGATGACGGTGGCCAAGGCGATCCTTGACCACGTCATATGCAGATATGGTGTGCCCCAAGAAATCATATCAGACAGAGGGGCTAACTTTACCTCTGATCTAATGAAAGCCTTGTGTGAGGACTTGCATATTGACATGCATCACACAACGGCTTACCGACCAAACAGTAACGGATTGGTCGAAAGGCTCAACCAATCCATTACCGAGGTATTACGAACCTTATGTGACAATCATTCTCGGGAGTGGGATGACAGACTTCAAGAGGCCCTGTTTGTTATCCGCACCAACCTTAATAGTAATACTGGTGAAGCACCTGCCTTCGTCTTGTATGGATTTGACCCCAGAACCCCTCTCTCTTGGGAAACTGAACCTGGGAAACCAGTATCCGTGCAAGATTATCGTTCAGATTTGGTTCTGAGATTAATGAATACAAGGGAGAAGGTAGCCAAGATAAGTCAGGAGAGAAAAGGCAGAAAGCTGGCCCAGAGAAACAAAGGTAAGGAGGAGACACACACATATGCTGCCGGGGATAGAGTATGGTTGTTACGAAAAGGGGGGAGGAAGAACAAATTTGGACACAGGTACTTGGGACCTTTCCGTGTCCTTAAAACAGTGTCCAAAGTCAATTATGAGATAGAAGGAATTTGGAGACATGACAGGCAGGTTGTTCACACGGACCGATTAAAACCATGCTACGGGAACAAAATTAGAAGGAGCCCCAGAAGAAAAATCATAGCTGCCCCGGCAAGGGATCCGGAAGAGTCCGATCTGGAAGAAGAAGACGAGGAAGACATACCTGCACCTGCTTACAAGGGACGATGCCTGGGTCGGGGAAGAACAGTACCTGACCACAAGAGGCCCATATCCCCACAGCCTGACGATGCCTTGAGTAGATCCAACGGAAGGATGAATCCCTCGCCTGAACCAACAATTTTCCCCGAGGAAGAAAGTGAAGACACCGCAGAGTCTACTGGCCATCAACTAGAACAAGTCCAGGAGGACCCTAGAGCTATTCCTGAGCAGGAGGTGGTGATCCCGCAAGCACCTGGAGGGAGAGAGCAATACTCTCTCAGAAGACAGCCTAAAGTAGACTACAAACGTCTCCATAACGAAGGACTGTGATGAGGTCCTTCTTATTTTTAAGGGGGAGTGATGTGACATAGTCAGTTATGTGTTTTTCCTCTCTTGTATGTGTAACTTTACTTGACATCAGCTGATCCATTTACCAAGCATTGTGTGGATATGTGAGGCGAAAACCCCCCAGAATCGAACAAAATCCCCTTACTTCGCCAGTGGATCACACCATGCGGCCGTTAGGCCTAACCTCCGTTCTGTTCTCCGTCGATCTTTTTTCTTTATAAAAAGGAAAGAAAAACTGTAATACTACTGAGGATTGTGCTTAGAATTGTTTATCAATTGAACTATTTGTGAATCTATAAAATATATTAATCTTGTAGTCTTTATAATCCACTTTAGCTATTTTGCTTTCTAAGAAAAACTTCGATTCAAATTCGTACCTTTGGCGCATTGCATGCTGGGAAGTCGAGTCTGGAAATGATCGCGGAGATGTCCTTTCTTATTCCCTGCCGGAAGCGTTATGCGTCATTCGGGAGTCACCACCAGGTGGCGATCCCAGTATTCGCTGCGGGATTGGCGTTTCATATAAAAGGGGAGCGCAGCCCCCTCAGAATTCATTCGAGATTCAAGCTTCAACCACTGCAGACCTCTCTTCAGACCTCCGGATCATTCTCTTCTCTTCTGTCCCGGCGTGGTAATGTAATATTTCTTTTATTATCAACTTTGTGTGACCATATTGCTATGTTATGCTTTTTTTAATTCCTAGAATCTTATAATTATTAGAAGTATGCTTAGTTTTATCTAGTATAAAATGGGAAGCTTAATTTAGGCTATTGACATTTAAATGTAGAATGGAATACCATTGTTTGTTTTATCTGATAAGTAATATGTGTGTGCCTCCATCTTACTGAATTGGCTTTAGTTCTCCTCTGACTGAATTATGTTATTGCTAATAGTGGATATCAAAGCTGATATGAACCTTGTAAATATTAATTTCTTTTGTCTTTTGTATATTATGTAATTGATCTCAGTAAATATCTTGTTCTTAACTAAAGCTCTGACCAAGTGTTTAATCATTTCATCGATCACATCACAACCCATATATCACAATACATTGGTTTACAGATCATTGATTAAATTTTATTTCTTATTATCTCAAATTCTGTTTTATACAATTGTTGAATGTTCCTAATAAATATTCTATTTTATATGTTAAACACTGCCTCGAGTACTTTGATTTTCTCCTCACTTGGCCGGGCCTGTTTAAGCGGGAAGAAACTAGTTAGTGTGAATGGGATAAACTTTAAATTATCATAAACACTTTGTGGAAAGTATAATCCACTGGCGCAGTCCTTTATAAATAATTAATTATTCATTCGACCACTTATTTCAATAATTATCCCCAGGAACCTCACATTCACCAGGCCACGCTGTTTTAAAAACATAAAAAATTTGCCCGTTATTTATTTCAACAATAAAAAAAAATCGTTTTAGCGCGAAAACAAACTGTTATTACAGATTTTTTTAGGAGAGATGAATAAAAATTATTTCTAACTTAAAGTATTCTATTTCCATGCTTATTTCATAACACTTTTAGTATTGTTGGTTTATACGAAATACGAATAATACGAAAAAATTTCTTGGTCCCCACGATTTCGTATTAACGAGAATTGACTGCATTATAAATTCACATGTTAAAGATCTCTTTGTACACAACATATCTTGTGTAGATCTTTCCATCATTTTTAAGGTTGCCTTGCAGAGGACCATCAATTATTTTTAATTTTACGTCCGTTCTTTCACGAACTCTTGAACAGGCAACATAAAGTGTCCAAATGCAGGCTCAGGTAAAAAAACTGCCAACACGCTTAAGCATTTGGCCCTGAGATTTATTGATGGTAATAGCAAAGGCAAGTTTTACAGGAAATTGTCTACATCTCAATTGAAACGGCAACCTTGTTTGAGATGGAGCCAAATCAATTCTTGGAATGACATGTATTTCACCTTTAGAGGAGCCAGTCAAAGACTTAGCTATTATGAGATTATTTTTCAGTTGGAGAACCTCTAGTCTTGTACCATTGCAAAAACCCCTTTTGGTGTTAAGATTTCTTAACAGCATAATAATTGCTCCAATCTTTAACCTCAATTTGTGTGGTGGCATGCCAAAAGGCGACAGACTATTTAAAAATTCCGTTGGAAAGTTGTTGGTGCTCGCTTTATTATCAGCTACAACGGAATCAACACTTAAATATGTCGTGTGGTTCCTTTCTATTATATTTAAGACGTCATTTAGTTTGTCTATATCAGAATTTTTAGGACACAATATCGCCCTTTCACTAATTTCACTGATGTTTCCAGGCTGGATTTTATTACCAAAAACTCAATCCTCTAAACTATCTTTGCGTATCATTGACGAAGGAATCTCGACAACGTCTTCACTCAATCCATTATCATCAGAAAGAGTTCCATTTCCAAGTTTTAAAAGCCACTCACTATATTCGGGGTCATTTGACCTCATGTTCATTGTCAGTGGGAGTTTCTTAAATAAATACCATGATTTTGCAAATTTTATGCTATTTTGTATTATTGCGGCTTGTGGAGCATGAGGCAATACTGATAGACGTTGTCTAAAGTCACCTCCAAGAAGTAAAACTTTTCCTCCAAATGGATAATCATTTTTCATGATTTCTTTAAACAACCTGTCAGTTTTATCCAAAGCATGGTTTGAAGCCATGGTACATTTGTCAATTATTATGAGCTTTGCTTCTCTTAAAAGCTTTGCTTTGTCAGTATTTAATTTAATATTAGATACTGAAGTTTCATTTAATGGAATTGGCAATCCAAAAAGACTGTGTATTGTCTTTCCATCAAGTAATAAATTTGCGGCTACGCCTGTTGTGGCAGCAGAGAGGACAAAAATTTGTTTTCCTCTGCAATACCTCAACAGAGTTGTATAAAGATATGTTTTTCCAGATCCTCCAGGACCGTCAAGAAAAAACAGTTTGCCACTGGCGCATCTAAAGCAGTTAAAATAAAATCATACGCTGACCTCTGTTGAGCATTAAGAGTGTCTTTATTTCTTTCTGCAAGTGCCATCTCTTCCTCCAGATCATATTGATTTTCTTGCATAGCAAGATCAGCAGGAGGATCTTTTAAGCCAAAGCTTGAACATTTTAAGGCGTGTTCTTGCAAGACACTCTGCACTTCAAGAAGTGCAAAATTTTCACAATTAAAATGTGGCAAATGTTCATTATTAGGATGGATTTTATGGCAAAAACTTTCCATCATATGTTGCCTGAACTGATTCCATAATTCAGTATGCTGAAGAAAATCGTCGGCAAATTTGCATATATATGCAAAAAGATGGCAAAGTTGCCTTGAATTCAAAAATTCTTTAGCTTCATCTAGGGTTGTTTTCCACAACTGGTCATCTTTTAAAAGACCGTGAGCCTTTGCCGCTTCATAAAAAATCGAATATTCCACCTCATTAAATGTTTTAAGGTATTCAAAAGAAGTGGCACCCTTGACGTGTAAAAGAAGAAGCCGTAAACAATAGCGTTCTTTATCAGCTGGATTGACAATGTACATTCTTCCAATTACTTTGTCTCCGCCACGTTGGCGCCGGCACCAATGTCCTGGTGCTTTTGCATTGTATACAAAATTTTCAGGGATATCACGATAGTAATATTCCTTAGCTTCATCATTGTGCTTAAGTTCAAACCAAGCAGTCAAATTTGTGTGCTTATTTGCGGCTCTTTGAACAGCTCCTTGTAAATCTTCAGGATTGAAGCACACATACTGCTCATCAGGCAAATGCACTTGTAATCTGTAAATTGTATGACTCTGATAGTGCATACTGAAACCAAATATTCGCCATGCCGCTTCGGGGGCGCTAACATAACATGAGTCCACAAATTTACAAATCTCGTCCTGACTTTGATTTCTCAGTTCAACTCGTGCACAGTCATGTCCTTTATAAATGTATTTATAAAGGTATTTGACACTTTGAATAGTAGCACAAACTTCTACGTTTATATGGCAATTGTATTTTAAAAGTAAATAAGGATTGTATGGCACAATCCATAAATTATCTATTACTTTATTGCCAATTATTGTAGGCTCCATCCTTCTACGTCTGTATTTTGGATATCCATTCACATCTTTATTTGTGAAGGTAGCAAATGCTTTAGGAAACTCCTTTTTCCATTTGCCATTTTCCATGCAGACGCAGTTTGGGTTTATTAATCCACACGGACTGTGAATCATGTGCTTTGTTACAATTTCAAAAAGGCTTGGAGAATTGACTTTGTCTGGAATTTCTGCACAGACAATTTTGTCAATGTCAGTCTCACTTTTTAGCTTTGATTCACTGTTTAAAATTATTAAAATGTGACAGTGGGGCAGTCCCCTTTTTTGAAACTCAATGACATATACCATTGCTTGGACTTTGCCAAAGAGTCTGTCTTTTAATTCTTTTAATAGGGATTTTAACTTAATGTTAAAAACCCTTGCTACAATATCAGGTCTATTAGTAGCAGTTTGGCCATCCTTCAAATTATTCTGGATGTCATCCCAATTTGGATTACATGTCATTGTTACAAAAAGGTCTGGCTTACCAAAGTTTGTAACAATAGACATTGCATCTTGAAATCTTTGTTGCATGTTCCTGGGACTGCCTTCAAAGGAAGATGGTAAAACTATCTTTTTCCCAGGAACTTCAGTGTCTTCTCTAATTAAGTAGTCAGAGAGACCATTGTATTTTTCAGTTCTAAGATCCTTCTGGTGAGTTCTAATGTAGTAAAGCCGCCCTGATTCCATTCGGCAATACCAATCACAAAAGAGTTGCTGAGTTAATTTTCCTGCATTAAAGTTGTCTCGAACTGACAACATATAGCTATAAAATTCTATTTCTGAAATTTGCGATCTATTTTGTCCAGGATTATTTAAGCCAAGTTTAGGCTTCCAGCCTTGCTCTCCTCGTGGAAAAAGTAAAGGATACATCATTGGGTCAAGATTTGGATTCCATGTGCTGATTCGCTTTAATTCAGTTTGTCCAGGTTGAGCCTTTGGCTAAATTATTAAATCTCGCTCATGTGGTGGCTCTCCATCAGTGTTTTCAAATATGACAGCCACTTCGTTGGCTTGCTGGACATTATACCGCCTTTGATCTAAGTTACGATCACAGACAATGGCCATGGCAATGCTGATTGCTGGCTCATTGCTTGCTATAACATTAGAGGCCCACTTTTTTTCAACTTGGTGCATCATTTTATATGCAGAAGCAAATGGGTTAATGTCTTGAAATAATTCCCCCATTTCATTAAGTAAGGTCTCAGGAACTCTTTTATTCCATTCTAAACGTGCCGAACTGGCTTCTGAGGGATCAAGTATATATAATTGAGCAAACTTTCTTTTCCCGTCAGAAGGATGCAGAGTTCCAGTTTGATGGTAAACTTGACCATGAAGTCGAAAGCAATAAAGTCCTGGTCCAGGCAAGTCAATCGGTTTGTTTCCCATGGACGCAAAAGCAAAGGAACTATTAATGGATCGAATGCTATCCATGTAATGTTTGCATTTGGATGCTGATTAGTCAATAATTTATTTAAGAATGGTGGATAATTCTCAATTAGTGGAACTACAATGTTTCCATACTTGCAACATTGAGAAAATCCTTTCTTCCCACAGTCAAATTGATTAGTTTCTACTTGAAGTTTAAGGACTGACAGTGTTCACATTTAATATTCATGTCACCACAGGAATGCTCAAAAATTAAAGTTTCTTCGTTTGAAACTGTTTTAATCCTTTTTGCGTTTCGGTCTTGCCTTTGTTCAAGGGACTCATTTTGTCGAGACAGGCTTTTTTGTCTTCCATCTGAGGCAAGCCTTTTTTCTCTATGCTCACCAGTCTCATTTTGCCGAGAAAGACGCATTTGCTCTGCGACTGAAGCAAGCCTTGTCTTTCTCTGCTCAGTGGTTTCTTTTTGTCGAGAAAGCAGTTTTTGTGCAGCTTTTGCTCCTTTTCTCTCCTCTTCAGTGCTGTATTTTCTAGGAGGCATTCTTAAAAGAAATTACGAAGAAAATTACATTAAGACGTAGTTTTTATGTAAAACAGATGATTGCCAAAATCGGGCAAAATTTTAAATTCTTTATGCGAAAGGATATTTAGCATAGGAGTTTGGGTAAACCTACCTGATGAGATATACTACGCAAGTTTCTACCTAATGGATATACTATGTTTGCAAGTTTCTAGGTAATCCGCGAACAATGTCCAACTGGGACATCTATCAATAACATAGGGAATCGTCGATAACATAGAGAATCGTCTTGTCAATAGATGGCATAGCAAACAGCTTCCGGATTGGCTAGCATGGGAGGCAGCAACCAATAAGCTATCAGCGACAAACAAACGGACACTTTACTGGCTTATTATTATAGAGATACAGTACTGTAAAATCACTAAGGACGATACAGAACATTTTATAGAAAATGAAGGACAACTGTGACAAAGTTGTGATGAAGAGGCCAGCTTTAACTCGTTGGCTTTCACATGAAGCAGCAGTATCTGCATTTACACGATCGTATTTAGCAGTAATAACGGATGTGGAAAACTCTGCTTCTCCACATCAAGCATTTGTCAAATCAAGCATGGGGCAGGTGCAAATTCGGAAGGACTGCTAAAACAGTTGAAGAACTTTAAAATTTTACTTTACTCTATCATGGCTGAATGATATTTTGATAGAACTTTCGTATTTGTCTTTAACACTGCAGAGTGATCAGCTGTCTATTTCACAAATGGAGTACAGAGTGGTAGCAACAAAAGCAAAGTTGAAGCAATTAAAAAACAGGCCTTGTGTGTTTGGACAGAAAGCAGAGAAAAATGCAATGACCATGGATATTTCCCCGACAAGTACAGAGACAGATTTTGTGCAGGAGATCTTTAAGAAATGGATCCCAATTCTTGTTTCAGATATGGAAGCCAGGCTTGGCAACCATGAAATCATATCGGCTTTGGGCTGTTTAGATGTAAGCTGCAATTCCCAAAGCCCTTCTTTGATCAGTGGAAAGTCAGACATTTTGGAGCAGCACTTTAATATAGCAGAAGGGGAATTGTTTGAAGAACTGTGCGCACTGCAAGACTTTATGAAGAAAGACTAGAACCTGATTGTTCCCTGTCTGATGTATACAATCTTATACTGCAACGTGAAAAGCTGATGGGGAAATTAAATTGTTTTAAAAACATGAAGAACTTAATTGCTATCGCTTTGGTCATACCTTTGTCCACGGCAAGTATTGAGAGGATATTTTCGCAAGTTACGAACATTTTGCGCAGGAATATCCAAGTTAAGTGATATGTTAATGATTAAATTTTGGCATAAATGTAAACTTTGAAGCAGCAGTTGAATTATTTTTGCGCAAAAAAAGGAAGAATTTTACATTCTAAGAATCTGAATGTTTAGAGCAAATAGAAACTGAGGCTTTTTTGAGATTTTAGGAACTAAAATATCCCCATTTGAGATTAAAGCAAATCTGTTTGTGGTTTTTGTAAAGAAAGATGTACCAATTGCAATTATTATTAAATGGAATTTTAAGTCCATAACATTTACATTTCTTTTTTCTTTTCCTTTAACTATTACACTATAATTCATTACTCTTCTGGGAATTCTTGTTTGATTTAAAAATATAAATGTAAGTCACTGAAATGTGTGTACTTTTATTATCATTGAAGTAAGATTTAGCTGCATTCAGTGCCCCTTTCAGACATTCAGTGCCCCTTTCAGACATTCAGTGCCCTTTTCAAATATTCAATGCCCCTTTCAGACATTCAGTGCCCCTTTCAGACATTCAGTGCCCTTTTCAAATATTCAATGCCCCATTGCTTTCAAGCACGCCACGCTGCCCTTTGATTCTATAGCCATCACTGTCATATGCTTGCGCACGGGTCCGCTAAATACCATACGGTTCATTATCGGCATCTGTGGTTCCGTCGATCACTCAGTCCTGTCGCCACAATCACCTCGCTGTTTTCTCAACGTCTGCGCTGAGTCGCCTGCTCTTGCCGGCTCTCTGCCCGGCGATCTTCTACTGGCGTTGCACCTGTTGTCTCACTCATGGCGCCTTCTTGTCGCCTCACCCGTCGAAGCGCTTCTCTTCACACTATGGTCGCCTGCTGATGTCGACGAGACGCTGGTCGTCGCGCACACTCCCCAGTGCTACTCATGAAAACGGCCCGCCATTGGAGTCCCCACAGTGGTTCCAGGCCTAAAGATTTGGTCTGCCCGCAGCCTGGAGTGCCGGCGAATTCAGGGATGCAGCCCAGCTACCACGAGGTAAGGCTTGACAGGTGCAGAGATGATTTCTCACCCACCACCTTCATGCTCGCTGGTACTCACTGCTCGCTTGCCCACCAGTCGCCGTGCTCCGCTTCAGACTGTGACACCTGCTGCTCGGACCAACGATCTTATCGCCTACAGCTGCGCTCCTCGTCCGATAAGCGCTTGGCACCATCACGTCGCTTGGCATCTGTTCGTCCGTCTTGGAGAGGCTCTCGGTTCCCTTGCCTTGCTTGGCCTGTCCATGTGCTCCAAAACACTCTAGTGCCCAGAGTTCACCACCGTGGTTTGGATTTGCTGCATTCGAACTTACATGCACCTAACACAGAAGAAGTTCTTCGTGTCCTCTGATTCTGCTCATCGCTATAAAAAGGAGTTTCATCTCACATGAGGAAATCTGAGTTTGCTGGCTTTCGTCCTGCATTCAACTCCCCTCAATCAAACTTGTGGAGAGAGCACAAATAAACGTGTATTGCGAGAGGAAAGCTTTTAAATACTTTGAAACTTTTAAAGCCAATAAACAAAAGAGACTTCTGGACGGTTTTGAGAGTTTGGCCATTTGATCAACCAACAGCAATATTTTACTTATTTCTGATGGGGGGCCAATCAGCGACTCCCAATTAATTCAATGGTGGATGGGCTTAACCAATCATTGAATTTTTTCTTCTTCTGTTGTTTGACTTAATTCTATGATTGGCTTGACTTCGCTGTAAATACTCGTCCCTCCTTTACTTCAATCAGTATCATCAGATTTTCCCATTTTACTCCCTGAATCTGCTGAATGATGAGAGTTCGCCCTCGAAAAGTGCTTACAGGTCATATTTTTCCAAATTTATTCTTGTTGTGGTCAAGAGTGCTTTTACTACTTTATTCTTTATTTCTTTATCTTTATTCTTATGGATAAGAAAAAACGACAATGATATAAATTTCCTCAATGGAAAACTTAGTTAAGAGTAAAATGCAGACAAAAGTCAAGACTAAACTCTCAATAAGAAGCATTTGTAAATACGAGGGTTGGGGCATAAGTCATGGCAACTATTTTTTTTCTCATAGCTAAAGGATGGTATCACAAAATGTCATATGTCTCGAGGAAACCGTTCCTTCATGGTATATTTCCACAACACCAGATGGCTCTGTGATTTCCTTTTGTTGCATAGAGAACAATGTTAAATCAGTTCTTAGTCAACCGCCGTGCAGGATGGATGTAACCAGAGTTGAACAACGCTCGTATATCAATATAGCTGGTCTCTGCTGGCTTTGATAAGAATTGGAGCACCCACTATACTCTCCGGACTTTTCTTTATGTGATTTTGATCTTATACGGACAGTAAGATAGCTTCGGACACGAATGGACATTGCAAATATTGTGCAACAGGAGATGACCAGATTTCCACATGGTGAGAGAAATGGTGAAGCAGATGATATGGGTGCCTGTCACATCATTGGCAGCGTATTGTGAATGTTCAGGGGACTACTTTGAGGCCCTTTAGAACGGGTATGTGTGCTGTAATGATTCTGGAACATGAAAGTTGTAATGTTATATCAACTACCTTAATAAACATGAAGAGAAAAATATTTCTGTGTTGCTAAATGTCTGTACATTTCCTCCATTCCTTGTTCTTTCATCTATATATTTCACATTTTCCACCCACGGTCGAATTCTCACAAAAAAAATAGTTGTCATGACTAATGTCACAACCCTCGTACAAGTTAGTGATTGAACAAGTATAAGATAGCGTTTGATCATAAACTGAATTGAATAATTTCCCACTTTGGTTACATCAAATAAGAACAAGCAGTATGTTTGAATGTGGAAATTGCATGAAATTTCTTTTTAAAAAAGAAGGCCTGTTTTATATAGATTTCGGTACGCTGAATATGAAAATCGCCATTAAAAATCTTAAAAGTATTAAAAAAACTATGAAAATTAACTTTAAAAATGCAAAAAGACGCCCCCAAACTAAAACAACATATGACGTCACACGCCATTGAAACACACGCCTTTGTAGATCAGCACTGCCACTGCGCGGAAAAGGGATAGCTCCTAAATGGCATCTTGTTTAGGGATACCGCTATTTCTTCGCGTATTTTAATGCATAATTAAACCATCCAGTAACAAATTGATACTACACAAGTCAAACAGCTCCTCGAATTATAAAATCAATCGTTTCAGATATAATTTAAAAATTACAGCACCACATGAAGGCATATCGCCGACGTTTCGATTGGGCCCCCCCTCCCCTCCTCGACCTCCACGAGAAGAGATGAAAACTCAACTATCTATGATAAAATAATAGAGCTCACGAAATTTTGTTCGAAAAAGGAATCCTTCTATTACTTATTTTCATGTCTATATTTCTCCTTGTGGAAATCAGGATTATAGTCGCTAATCACCGAAACAAAGATGAGATATATACATCCATGGGCAAATAATACACTTGAACAGGTGATCGAATCCGACCGAAATGTAAAGTTTAATCGGATCAAAGTTCTGCTACGTCTGAAGAATCGGACAAAAACTAATTGTTTCCCATGTGCTTTTGTCCATTCCTTCTTCGGCTACCTCAAAATCGAAGAATAACATAAGAGTACGAGGTCGTGGAAACCAACGTTAATTTCGCACCGAATACCGCTCCTCAGTAATTTCATCTATTTTTATTTCTTCTCTCGTGATGTTTTGGTGTCCTTATGAATGCTTTATTAAGTCTTATTAAGCTTAGTGTTTGTATACATGGGAATGAAATAATTATTGTAACCATACATGTTTATTACAGACAAATCATAGATATAGATGCCTATACAGACAGATAATGAAAAGCAGCGAACAGATAGGCATGGTTTCCGGTTTCATGGTGCGTGATGTCACATCACTCTTGAGCTATGACGTAGCGTTTTTTGGGGGTGTCAACTTTAATAATTTTTAAAAAAAAAAAACTACGCACAATTAGAAAAAAAGAATACCCATACCGGTATATTAGTGATCTAAAGTATCGAAAAAAAATTTAAAAAAATTTCATGCAATTTCCCCATCGAAAGTAAGTAAATTTTCATCTGCTCTTCTCTTAACCAAATAAGAAATTTCAATGCAGTTCAAATCGTTGACGACATTAAATGCTAACTGAAATAAAATTAACAAAGAATAAAGTAAGAAAACAGTAGCCATTTGCTGTTTAGCTTAACAATCCACAACAACGCAAGACCAATATCTGAATGAGTGTCAAATTCTTCGATGAATTCTTCTCATCCATCAGGCAAGTTTGCGGGATTCGTTGGAAATACTGTGATGAAGGTAACTGCAATGAATCTTCATATTGGGTTGTTGTGGGTGCTGTTGGGGGAAGTTTTGTAGCGACTGTGCTTGAAGCGCTTGTCATAAGGAAAACTTCAGTGGCACTCGTGGCACCTGCTGTTGCATTAAAGATTGTAACTTATGGCAGCGAACATTGGCTTGGTGTCATTGGCTATGGACACTGGCTCGAATGCATCTGCATTTGCAGTGGACGCTGGCGGGCTTGCATCTGCGATTGCAGGGGACGCTGGCGGGCTTGCATCTGCGATTGCAGTGGACGCTGGAGGGCTTGCATCTGCGATTGCAGCAGACGCTGGCGGGCTTGCATCTGC
>JAHWFO010031089.1:558363-596472 GCA_023313115.1 Rhysida immarginata | reverse complement strand
ATCTGCGATTGCAGCAGACGCTGGCGGGCTTGCATCTGCGATTGCAGTGGATGGACGCTGGCGGGCTTGCATCTGCGATTGCAGTGGATGGACGCTGGCGGGCTTGCATCTGCGATTGCATCTGTTACCAAGATGGAGCGTGATTCAGTGGCAGCTGCTGTCTCTGTTGCTGAGATGCAGTTTGATTCAGAAGCGGTTGATGCAGTTGTTGTCGTAATGTCGTTTAGTTTAGGGGCAGCTGATGCCTGTTTTGCTGGCATATATTGATGTGGAACCAACATGGAAGCACTCGTGTACACATCTCTGGGTGTGCAATTGAATAGTCTATCATCTTGTAAAGGATTTTGATCTGAATTACAATCAGCAGCGACAGACAATTTCATAGAAGAAACAGGTTTAGTCTGAATGTTGCTTTGAATTAGCTTAATATTACCACTACTCCCCGATAAAGAGTCTGCAGATGGAATAGTTGGTGTTTGAGAGGCGCTGCCAGCATTCTTTAAATCGAAATCGCTCTTCGAAGGCGAGGCCCTGGAGGAAATAGTCTGATTACAAAAACTTCCAGAAGTAAAGTCCATATGTACTATTGTTAAATGGAGACTGTTCTGTAGCGAGTATCTTCTGGTTTAGCACTAAAGGAGGCGGGATCTGTTGCGCATTTAGAGCGAAGAGGCGTGACTGGACTCGTTGAATGCGTTCAAATTGTTCATGTATAATTGACAGCTCTTAGTAGTCAGGAATGAAATCCTCGTTTGCTGATAGCTCTAGGAGGTTAAATGTATCTAATAAGGTATCAGTTTTACCTTGGAGCTCTCTGATAGTTGCTGCTGCAGCGAAAAAGTTCTACTGTTGAGCTTCTATTGGTATAATAGTGTATAGAATATCGTATGCTACATCATTAACTCCTTGCAGTTCATGGACGAGCATAGTGATGGTTTCCTTAGCTTCTGTTAGTATTAGCTCCATATTGGCCAGCGGGTAAAGCGGGCAATCCAGTTCGCAAGGCGGGCGAAACAACCGTACCACAAAGTGGGCGAAATAAGAAATCTGATACGGGTGAAGCGGGCAATCTGGCTTGAACGAACCATAAAATACGGATGAGGCGGATATCTGGGTGATATGGCTCGGATGAAGCGGGAACCTGGCTCGAAGGACCAAAATGCGCGAGATTAAATTGTGGTGGATGCGGATAGCGTAAAGCCAAGCAACTTATCCCTAATGAGGCCTTTTCTTGTAGGGTGGTAAGGGTTGATGTGGAAGAAAGATATTCGTTAGAGAAGCGGAGCGGTATACATGAAGACTATGCGGAGCGGGTACATCAAGAAGATGTGTTAAAGAATACTTTCTTGCAAGCAGGGTACATCAAGAAGAGGTACGAGCGGGGTGCAAATAAGTGCGACAGTAAGCAGTTTTATTCCAAGAGAAAAGGAACATCAACTAAAAATAACAATATAAACTTACGCTATGGCAACAAGGCACGAGAGATAAGCAGTGGCCATTGTTACATGGTGACAATGCCCAAAGCAAGAGCTTGCAGCGTCAACACAAGGACACCATTGTTAAAGACATGTGTATGTGTGTGTATTAATGCGCTTAACGGAACTTCTTTCTTTCACTACTCAGCAATGAACACGAATCCACTTCACATGAAATCAATGGAAATAGACAACAGTAGACGACAATTGAATGGGTTCTCAAGTTTCTAAACAAACTTAGTTTTTAAAAATAGATTATTACAATTAGCTAATTGCCTTCCAGTAAAAAATGTGTAGAGTAATTAATAGCCATTTCCTTAATTTATTATTTCATTATATTAAGTAATTTGGTAATCAAACACAGGGCTGGCTTCATGTGCAACGTCGAGTAATAATTAATGTATCGCAGTGCTTTATAATTTTAAATAAAAATAGTATTCATGGATGCTTACCTCATCTTATAAATTATATGTCCAGACGAATAATTGTACAGCAAAATTAAGGTTTTATGCTTAATAACAGCGTTCTAACTGCAGTTCTTTAGCGACCACCGCTAACGAGTTTGCTTTCCCCGATGTTTGTTGAACTCTGCTCACTTCTGTAGTGCTCCGAATGCTATCGCTTCCACGGTGTGCTTGCGCGCAAAAAGAAAGTGCACTTAAAGACTATGTGAGGTTCCCTTGTAAGTGTAAGTTCTTCCCCTAAGCAGTTCTGAAATAATTTTTGTTGTTCTCTTTTCTAGACCTAGAATCAAAAATAATTTTTATAAAGGAAAAAATTAAAACTTATTTTAAAAATATGTAAAAGGCAGCTTATAATATCCAAACAGTCTTACATTATGTATTGACGGCAAAATATAGCAGTCTTGAAGCCTCTGAAATGATGTCTTCCCAAAAACCTGTACTCCTGCTTTTTTTTTAACATCCTCAACACTTTTTGAATTTTAAGCCCACTAAAGAAAATACTGGATACCAATATCAAATTCCCTTTTGGTCTTTGTTCTTTACTGGTTGACTTTTCCAAATGTGCCGATGCATGTTGTCACATAGAGTTTCTACTCATTAAAGAGAACCATTAACTTTAATAACTTTTCTTTTGGGAGCTCTGCAAATAAAACAGAATCTGAATATAAGTAAAAGGCAAGATTCAAAAATTAAAAAAACCCTGTCTCCTGCCTTGTTGTTCACATGTTTTTGTTCAGCTTCTTTTTCTTCCCTATTTTCTGCATATTGTGTGTCTATTTGTAGGCCAATTGAAACTAACGATTTAAAAAAAAAAAAAAAAGAAAAAGAGAACGTTATTAAAAATGAATTTATGTGCCTCAAAAATAATTTAAAATAAATATTAACTGTATTACCACTTCAAGTCAGATAGGCAATAAATGTTTGAGTTCCTCCTCTATTTGAGCTACTTGTAGGCGAATAGGCATAGTATATTTGTGATGCATTTCAAGTTTGTCTGTTTGAGCAGCTTTACAAGTTTCTGTACAATCTGCAGTCAAAAAAGTTAAATTTAATAAGAGTTACTTATTATAAACCTATTTATATAATGAAAAAAGTCATTATCATTGATTCTGTCTGCAATCTCAGCTTGTTCATGTCAAATGTTACAATAAAAGTCTGTTTTCATTCATGCAACGCCACCTGGTGCTGTTTCTTACATGTGAGAGTCACTGACATCAGCAGTCGCCATGACAGTCGGCAGTGCTCATATATATATGCTCCTCCATGATGTACAGTAGTGAGCAACAATTGTAAAAGTTTATTCTGTACAATTATTACACCTTATTGAAATCAAGTTTATATTAGACTGTGCTTTATTCATTGGTAAACCATATCGCATGCAAATATTATCGAATATTACAACAGTTCAAGCTGACAATTCCTCTCCATGTCTTCGATGACAGGCTCAATAACAAATTCTTCGGGCGAAGGCTGATTAGATGATTCACAAGCTTCTTTCACTAACTAAACAAATATACATGACAATTAAGGGGTCAGCTATTCTATTATACGTGTTGGAAAAGTTATGAAAGTTTTCTTTCAAAAGACTTACTTCTACAGACGTTGGCAGGATTTTATCGGGAAACCTTGTTAGCTTGATTTTCCGAGAATGTGAATTAGGCAAGACATAATAAGTTGTAACGATTTAATATACCGTAAATCCTTTACTATAATGCGAATTTTTTTGGCCTAAAAAAGCACCTAAATTTGCTGGGTCGTATTATACAAGAGAATAAAAATCAGTCCTCTGACTGCGGCCGGAGGAGGTTTCGTCTGCAGGGGATTTTGTCCTGATGAAATTACCTATAATATACATTAATTATATTGCATATACAGTGTCCAATTCATTACACAATAAATTAATTCACTTTTTATTTGAATTTTCTCGTCGCCAACATCTAATACAAAGATAACTTCTCCCAAAGATCGCTACTTCCAAATAGGCCTACTTCAAAACTGCCTCCAACCAAAGCCTACAAGAAAACTTATGCAGTGAAGTTAAGAAAAATGTTAAACTGAATAAAGATTAATTGTTTTTTTATTAAAAAAATTGATGTACTATTTTTTTTTTTTTTTTTTTTATCTTTGTGCGAGTGACAAAGCTTTTCATATCAATGTAGGGATATAAACTTCCAAACTGCCTCAACGAAGTTGCTTTCTGTGCTGATGATATTCACACGAATTTGCCGTGTATTATACATTAATTACATTGCATATTCAGTTTCCAGTTCATTATACAATAAATTCACTTTTTATTCGAATATCTCGTCGCCAACATCTAAAACAAAGATCGCGACTTCCAAACTCCCTTGAATCAAAGCCTACAAGAAAGCTTATGCAGTGAAAAAATTAAACTGAATAAAGATTACTTGTTTTTTTTATTAAGAAAATTGATGTACTGTTGTGTTTTTTGTCGATGTGCGAGTGACAAAGCTCTCCCTATTAATGTAGGGCTATAAACTTCCAAACTGCCTCGACGAAGTGGAGGCAGTTGCTTTTGTCGAAGTTGCTTTCTGTGCTGATCACATTAACACGAATTTACCGTGTATTATACATTAATTACATTGCATATTCAGTGTCCAATTCAGTATACAATAAATTAATTCACTTTTTATTCCAATTTCTCGTCGCCAACATCTAATACAAAATAACTCCTCCCAAAGATCGCTACTTCCAAATAGGCCTACTTCAAAACTGCCTCAAACCAAAGCCTACAAGAAAGCTTACGCAGTCAAGTTATGAAAAATGTTAAACTGAATAAAGATTACTTGTTTTTTTATTAAGAAAATTGATGTACTGTTGTGATTTTGGTTTTTTTTTGTTGTTTTTTTTTTGTCGATGTGCGAGTAGGCTTGCCAGCCCTCCCGGATTGCCCGGGAGTCTCCCGGAATCAGTCGGGAACAAGCGCTGAATTAACATGGAGTCTCCCATAGTCTCCCGGAATTGGCAGTCTGAAAGTTGGCAAGCCTATGTGCGAGTGGGAAAGCTTTCCCTGTCAATGTAGGGCTATAAACTTTCAAACTGCCTCGAAAACAACAACTCCCAAAGATCGCTATTTCCAAACTGCCTCGAACCAAAGCCTACAAGAAAGCTTATGCAGTGAAAATATTAAACTGAATAAAGATTACTTGGTTTTTGTTTTTTTTATTAAGAAAATTGATATAAAGTCGATGTGTGAATGGGAAAGCTTTCCCTAGCAATGTAAGGCAAATGGTTTCCCTAACAACTTCCAATGGTTTTAATGGGGCAAATGTCCCAAAAATAAATTGAAATTGGGTGAATTTAAACTTTATACAATTTTGAACAAAGACAAGAAAGTTCACTTAAAAGACCTCTTGAATCAGATTTTGAAGGTTTTTGAATTGTAAAGATCCAGATTATTTAAAAATTTAAAATTAAAGATTTTTTTTCTGTATATTTTTGCACATTTTATTTCTCGCGAGGAGTCAAAAATGGGGATCGCATTATACAAGAGGATAGCATTTTTGCTGGTTTTTTGGGCCGAAAAAGTGGAGTCGCATTATACAAGGGGTCGCATTATAGTAGAGGATTTACGATAAGTAAAACATCAACTTTACTGGACGAGAAAAATTCGAACATACTAAGAGGAAGACTTATTTCAATTATATGCATTCAACAATCTTTTTACTACATTGTTTTGAACACTAGAAGTAATTTTCATTATTACAGGAACTTATGCCATCTATTGATTGCATTATTAACTAAATGTTTAATAAAGTTAGCATAGAAAATTATTTTACTATAATTCTACAATTCCACCCCTTTCTGTGCTATACTTATGTGACTGAGGGAAAGGAAACAAAAGGTGTTTACCTCCACCCAACGTTCAATTTTTCTTTATAATTATACAACATAATGGCCAAGTTTTACATTAAAAAAATATCAGAAGAAAGTTGCGGACGCCAGTAGGAAAACTCCGAGTTATTACTAAATACAGCGTAATGAGTATCAGTAATGAAATGAGGGTTGTTCTATTGTGAGAGACTTCAAATAAAAGAGATTCAGTTCCTCAGAATTCTAAAGGGAGACCCCTCCCACCATTGTATTGACAAAATGTAAAGACAGTATTAACGTTAAAGCAAAAAAAAAAAAAAAAAAAAAAAAAAAGGCTTTATTATTAAACAACTCTTTATTCAGTTAAATTTTTACGAAGAAAGTAAAAAGAAAAATTAGTGGTTAGTAAATTCAAAATTGAAATAGGATAAATTAAGAGAACAAATTACAAATTAAAGCAATTAGAATTACATCAGTTAAGACATACAATGACTTCACTCCCCCCCTTTCTTTATTAAGTACCGAAAGGTGCTTTATGCTATCAGTGTGGGGAAACGTGTCCGTCTGTCTATCTGTCTGTCTGTAACTCAAACTCCTCCGAGGTTATGAAAGATTTTCAAAATCTGTTTTCGTCAGTCGATGAATATGGTTCATGGCACGAACCAGTTACAAATATTATCTAAATCGGTTCATTGGCACGTGCACAAATGGTACCTCTATTTTCCCGCCCAGCAATTTTCAATGGGAAGAAATATTGAGTAATATATCAAACAAATCGTAATGACGAGATAGATCCGGTTATTCATTACTATTTTCGTCAGTCGATGAATATGGTACATGCCATGAAAAAATCATAAATTTTATCTAAATCGGTTCATTAGCACGTCCACAAATGGTACCATCACGACCCCACCTAGCAATTTTCAATGGACAGATATATTAAGTAATATGTCAAACAAATCTTAATGACGAGATACAAGCGAATATAAATTACTATTTCGGCCAATAAATATGGTTCAGGAAATGAACCATTTTGAAAATTTTTGCAATCGAAACATTGGCACGTGCACTAATGGTACCTTTATGACACCTTCAAAAATTTTCAATGATAAGATATGGCATGTAATATATCAAACAAATTGTGATGATGTATCATAAATGAATATCACGTAAAAGTAATGATAGTCCAAATTGGTTTCAAGGAACCTGGTTTAGTGGAACCATTATGGTTCATTGGAACTTTCAATACCAAAATATGGCATGTAATATATCAAACGATTTGGAATAAGGTGCCATGAATGATTATAACGTAAAATTCATGATAATCCAAATTGGTTTCAAGGAACCTGGTTTAGTGGAACCATGATGGTTCATTGGAACTTTCAATGCTAAAATATGGCATGTAATATATCAAACGACTTGGAATGATGTGTCATGAATGAATATAAGTAAAATTAATAATAATCCAAATTGGTTCAAAAGTACGTGGTTAATGGATCATCAAGGTTCATTAGGAACTTACAATAATAGCATAGGGCAGTTTAAAATGTGGTTCCGCGAATGGTTTAGTTTAACCTTTCGGTACTTGGTTATGTCATTCCTTAATGGTTTATTTTAAGATAAAGTTCAAAAGAATTAATATTCGCGGTTGAGAGTCACTCCAATTACAATGTTTTAGAACACACGCACTTATCTGTGTAACACTCCATATACAGTTCTTGTAAACCTTGCTGTTGCTGTCGATGCACCGACGAGATGCTTCTGACGCCCACGGTGAGTCCAGTTGCCTTGCTGTGCACGCCGTATCCGAGTGCTGCCAAGTCGATGCGCTCGGTTAGCATTCGGCCTCGCCTCCGCTATCTCCCACGGTAGGCTCCGAGATGCTTCTCCCGCCGAAACGCCATCGCCACCAACGCACCCGTTGCCAGTTGAGTAGCCATGCGCATTACGACTCTGTCGCGGTGTCATCCACATTGCCGTCGCTGGCATGCGACTTGTGCCTCTCGATCTCATTGTCTCGCCTCCGGTGTAGAACATCGGCCGATCAAGAGTGAGGCCGACCGACGTGGGGAATCTCCCGCCCGATGTGGGCTCGAAACGCACGCCTCTTCAGCCCTTGCCTTGTGTCCTCTCAACAATCAAGTCATATTTTCAAGTCTCACAAATAATTCTCAGTCCTCTATTTATTAGATTTTTAAAATGCTAAGACAGAGTAAATTTCCACCAATCAGTGCTCTTCGCCTTCATAACTGCGCCATCAGTCGTCCCAGGAGTCACTACGAATTTCAATAGTTTCCCGCCCAACAAACTGCTCGTTGCCAAGGCAACATAGGAAAGCACCACTCCTACCCCCCCCCCTTTTACTTGTTCTCGATAGAACGCTTGAGCAAAAAAATGAGATGAACAACGACTGATTGTGAATTACAAGAATAAAATTGTCAATAAACGGAACTTCAGGTACCCTTTTGTGACAGACAAATAATCTTTAATAAAGCATTAAGATATTATAAAACAAGCTATCACAATAGCAAACGAGAACACTGTCACAAAGTTGACCATTCGCTCAGAACTAAATTAAACCCAACCGAACAAAGAGAAAATAAAGCCAGAGTTTTATAAAATAACATCCAAAAATCAATCACAACAGAACAATATAATAAAAACTTAAACTATATACGATAATAACTTATTACAAAAAAATTCAAAGTTTTCTTTAACTAGAACTTTAGTGAAGAAGTCCGCAGTGGTGTTCTTACTATCAACTCGATCTAGGACAAAATTTCTATTTTCTAGTTCCTCTTGCCCAAAGTAATAGCGAAGATCAATATGCTTAGATCGGAAACGTTCAGTTCCATTACAGGCAAATTGGATAGTTGACTCGTTGTTGCAAAACAGTTTCACAGTCCCCAGAGGTGGAAACGGTCCTTCACATTCTTCTAGAATTCGACGCAGCCATAGGAGTTCCTTAACTGTGTCGGACATACCTAGGAACTCTGCTTCCATTGTCGACAGTGTGACACTTTTCTGCTTCGATGACCGCCAGGTTACTGGAATTCCAAAAACGAAACCAATAAAACCACTAATTGACTTTCGATCATCCAAATCTGCTGGCCAGTTCAAGTCCGTATAGAACTGTAAGACGTTCTTGCCGTTCGCGTTAGTCTTATACGTAGATTCTTTGTAGTGGCAACTTAATCCAGGACCTGCTGTAAACAGTTCCATTGCTTTATTCCTGGACTGCTGTTGAATTGGGACAGTAGTATAATTTAATGCAAAATGTCCGGTCTTGTCCGTTGAGCCAAATACATCAGGGAACCTATTAATGATCGATAGGGTACCTGATTCATATTACTAATGCTGGCATCTTCTGTTGGACAATCTCGCCGACTAAACTCCATTCCAACCTTCAATGGGATGTAGACTGGAATCCCTTTCGCTGACAGGAACTTATTTAAGAGTTTCTCAATGTATTGATGTTGGTGCATCCAGTATACGTCATCTTCATCTTGAATAAACTCAACAGATAGGAAATTCCTCAAATGTCCTTGATTCTTGATTTCGTAGGCGCTACCAATTCGATCAACTGCACCGTCTAAATCAGATTGAGATTCTGCGAATACAGCACAATCGTAATAATAATAATAATAATAATAATAATAATAATAATAATAATAATTATAAACTGGAGATTGTTTCCAAACACAGGTAATAATTTCGAGTTTATAATTATTATTATAATCTATTACAGCACAATCATCGACATACACCATCACAACTGCTTGGCTTCCATACAAGTATACACAATTTGTTGCTTGTAGCTTCTCGAAGCCTAACTTTCTAAAGGTTCAGGCCTAACTTTCATGCTTTCTTCAGTTTGCACATAGTAGAGGGTTCTTGTGGAACATATCCAGGAGCTGGCTGCAAATAGATATCAACATCGAAGTCACCTTACAAATATGCACACTTGACATCCAGATGCATGTGGCACCACCCCTTCAGGACTACTAGTACGATGAAGAATACAACTGTCAAGGTGAAATTGACTACAGGGCTGTAGGTCTCATAGAAATCTATTCCTGGTCGTTGACTGAAACCTTGCGCCACCAGATGCGCTCGATGTTTTGCAATTTTCTTTGGTTGAAATATTTTAAGGCAAATACCCAGTGAGTTGCAACTAGTTTGACATCTTCTGGTTGCGCGGCTTCTTCAAAGACTCCCTGCTGTTTCAAAGCTTCAATTTCTTCACTCATGGCGGACTGCCAGGAAGAAGATTGTGGAGATTTAAGAGCATCTTTGTAAGAAGACGGTACTTTAACTTCTACACAATTTGCTTCTGGTAGTACATTACCTGATGCATTCTCGGGGCCAATCACTCTTCTACCTCGACTGAACGCAACAGTACCTGTCAAGTTCTTTGTACTGAAGTCAAACTGCGATGGGTCGGCAGTAGTTTTCAACTTCCCGTTTCGATTGTAACATCTCGCTGGATCTACAAACATAATAAATGTCATGGCCTCCTGCAGATAAACCAGACTTATGTTCAACAACAATTCTTTCCCATTCATCAATTGCTTCTTATTTGAATTATGATCAGATTTGGAATGTGAAGAATCGCTGATTTTCACCGTTGGAGGCAAGGCTGATATGGATGGAGTTGGTGGCTCCCTCTGCTTGATAAGTCTCAGTGGGATCCTCTTTCTGGATATCTTCCTCGAAATCGCCATCAACATCCGAAGAAGCTTCTGATTCATCTCTGTAATCTGAAATCTGATTCCACTTATTTTCTACGTACTGCTTCTTTGCGTTGCGAAGCACCTCCATTCCAAGTCTGCTCTCATCAAATTTGACATGTTTCGATTCGTTGACACTGTTGTCATATGGAAACCAAACTCGGTAACCTCTTGTATGGAAAGCGTAGCCAAGAAGAATGCCGAGGCGAGCTCTTCCCTCCAATTTGCTGCGCTTCTGTTTTTCTAGATGACAGAAAGCTAGGCATCCAATCCGCTTCAAATGAACTAATGTTGGTTTCCATCCAGACCACAGCTCTTCTGGAACGCTGCCTCCAATTACCTTACTCGCTATACGGTTTCTTAAGTATGCAGTCGTTTTCAGCAACTCTCCCCAATAACGATGAGGTACTCTGGAAGCCTGCAACAATGTTCTAACTCCTTCCAAAAGCGTCCGGTTGAGATGTTTGGCAACGCCGTTCATCTGCAGTGAATATGTTAGTTCGTTTATGTTTGATGCCAAGTTTTCCCATTTCCTCTTCAAATTGTTTGGAGCAAAACTCTAGACCATTATCTGTTCGAAGGCAGACGATCGATAAAACAATTTGGTGTTCGCTGTAGATTCGATATTGCTGAAACCATTTCCACACATTGCTCTTCTTTTCCATGGTGTACACTGATACATGGCCGCTGAAATCATCTGCGAATGAGACTAAATAAGAAGCTCCACCTTGAGACTTTGTTGGTGCCAGGCCCCACACACCGCTGTATACTAATTCTAGGGGCCTGGTTGATCTCCTCTTTTCCAAATGCGGATGACTGGCCTTAGTTGATTTTGCAATGCAACAATCCACACGTCGCAAAATCTCCTACTGGTTGTCCCAAACCTCGAACAGCTTCATCTTTGGCCATTTTCTTAATTGTGTCAACATTCACATGTCCAAATCGTTCATGCCAAGAAGTCAAGGTTCCACGTTCTGCTAGACTTGCTTCGAGCTTCTTCTTTGTAGTATAGTCTTTATTACTTCTAATACAGTCCTATTTTGATATGTCAGCAAGGCCTTGAATGACGAAAACATTGCTCTTTAAAGGTGCTTTGAAGAAGAGTTCACCATTCTTTTCATACACAAGAAGATCGATTCCTTTGGAATTAATTTTATAACCTGCTTCTAAGACAAGTCGTGCTGATAAAAGATTTCGACGCATGTTGGAGCATGGTACACATTTCTAAAGGTCAAATCATATCCAGCAGAAGTTTTGAATTGGACATTTCCCTTCTCAGCAATCTTCGACGAACTCTCACACGTCTACTGTTCCATCATGGATGGGAGTGTATGTTGAAAACCAGTCTCTATTCACACAAATATGGTGCGTAGCTGCTGAGTCTGATAAAAACTTGCAATACCTCTTCTACAGAACTATCTTCTGCATTCATTGCTGAAGCAAATATTGCTCCTTTTCTGGCAGACTTCAATTGCTGTTGCTTCTTCTCCTTCGAAGAAGACCCATTATCCTCTGGGTAATCCTTGGTAGAAAGTCCAGGCTTGTGACCTTTGAAACAGGATTCTGATGATTTCTTTCCAGACTTCTTGGATGATTTTGTCTTTATTTTGAGGGGAAAGAGTCAGTTTGTACAACATCATCCTCATAATGATGTTTCAGTGATCAAATTCTACTAATAACATTTCACAAACCTTTACAGAGGTGAAATCCGTTTGTGGAAGCTGATACAGTTGTAAAACGACGCCATCATATTCTGCCGTAAGTCCGCTGATCATTTGAAAGGCGTATTCCTCATCTTCAACTTTCCTCCGAGCATCACGGAGATCCTTGACAGCGTTGCTCACTCTGCTAAGGTAAATGGCCATCAACTCGCCCTCCTTCATCTTGAGGTTGATGAAATTCTGGCGAAGTATTGCGACTTGAGCCAGAGAAGTGGGCTCCATAGCATTTAGTAAAGCTTCCCATGCTGATTTAGCGTAAGCTTCATCCTTCAAAAGTTCGTGTAATTCGTCCTCCACACCAAGAACGATCGTTGATAAAGCCCGTGCCTTTTGAATTTTATATTCAGTCTTTTCACGTTATTTAGAGCCTGCACTCTGCTCTTTTTCAGTTCCATCGATGAATCCGTATAAACAACGGTAGTTTAATAACATGCGCATACAAAATTTCTAATGTGCGTAGTTTCGCGACGACAGTTTTTCGAATGCGAATCCGCTTCTCGATCCGGACGACATCGATGGAAGTTCCATGTTTTTAATCGTTTTGCAATTCGTAAAAACGAAGAAAATAAGCAGTATCAGTTTCAGGAATAAAATACACAGTTCACTAGCAAAATATCGCGGATTATTTCGCCCATCTGGTTCCATGCAAGTCCGGCATGGAAGCACATATTCCTCTTCATGCAGTTAGGCTTATTGGGTCCATAACCAGAACTGACACCATCTATTGATTGCATTATAAACTAAACTAATATAAATGTTTAATAAGGTTAGCATAGAAAATTATTTTACTATAATTCTACGATACATACCGTATTTATTCTACTATAACGCAACCTCTTGTATAACGCGACTCCACTTTTTCGGCCCAAAAAATCGGCAAAAATCCTATCCTCTTGTATAACGCGACCCCCATTTTTGACTCCTCGCGAGAAATAAAATGTACAAACTTATACAGAAAAAAAATCATTATTTTTAAAATTCATCATAATAATACTAATTTATAAACCGGTAGAAGCACAGAAATCAGAAAGCCAAGTCATTTACAAAAAAAGAATAAAAAAAACAGAAAAAAAAGAAAAAGTACCTTAGTTTTGCTGAGTGAAGAATCTCTAAGTCTTGAATCACTAAATGCAGGTTGAAGAATCACTAAATAAATATGCTGGAGATCGAATCTAAAAGTATTAATGAACTGGATGAATAGGTTGTACTGATTTACACTCACATTGCCAGAGTTTATATAGTGCTTGCAGTGCTATTGTCAATCAAAACTAACCAATCAACACAAAGTGGTATATTGGGTGGCAATGGCCATTGGCTGAAGAGTTCTTTTTTTACATGTTTTTATGGAATGAATCAGCATATCGTGCCTGTTTGTAACCCAAATGATTTTAATGGGGGAAATTAAAAGTTCAGCTACATGCATTTTTACACCAAAATTCAATTTAATTTTGGAACATTTGAATTTAATTCGTCTGAATGTCATCAGCACAGAAAGCGACTTCGACAAAAGCAACTGCCTCAACTTCGAGGCAGTTTGGAAGTTTATAGGAAAGCTTTCTCACTTGCACATCGACAAAAAAACACAACAGTACATCAATTTTCTTAATAAAAAGACAAGTAATCTTCATTCAGTTTAATATTTTCACTACATAAGCTTTCTTGTAGGCTTTGGTTCGAGGCAGTTTGGAAGTAGGCCTATTTAGAAGTATCAATGTTTGGGAGAAGTTATTATCGATGTTGTTAACGATGTTGTTATTATCGACGATCGGCCGCAGTTGTCGGAGGGCTGATTTTTATCCTCTAGTATAACGCGACCCAGCAAATTTAGATGCTTTTTTAGGCCAAAAAAATTTGCGTTATAGTAGAAGATTTACGGTATATTAAACTTGTATTTTTCAAGTAATTATTTCCTATCTCCTAATAATAAACAGATATTTGATTTCATTAATCATAATTTGGTTTCATTAATAACGACCTCACTTGATAATTATTTCTGTCCTGTTTCAATTTTTCTTGACCTAAAAAAAGCATTTGATTCCGTTAATCAAAATAAATTGCTTAGAAAGTTGCAATATTATGGAATTAGGGGTCTCGCTCATGCTTGGTTTTCCTCTTACTTATTGCATCGACAACAAATTTTAAAGATTGAAAATGAATATAGTACTTCAGAAAAGAATAAAATTGGTGTCCCTCAAGGAACGGTTTTGGGTCCTATTTTGTTTCTTTTATATATAAATGATATTTTTAGCCAAAATTGGAATGGCCATATACAAGGTTATGCTGATGACTTGGTCTTGACTTACACAAGAGATGATTTTATAAATTATAAAGAGGCAGAAATTGATATATTAAATATAAATAAGTGGTTAAATGAAAATGGAATGCAATTAAATGTACAGAAAACTGTTTATGTTAGATATAGGTTATATCCAAATAATAACTTTATCCAAAATATTAAATGCCATACTCATGATTGCATTAATATTAAAAATTGTACATGTCCTAGTATAAGACGAAGTTAACAGTTACAAATATCTTGGTGTCATTATTGATTACAAACTAAATTGGAGCCAACATATTATTAATCTTTTTCAACGACTTAAATCCATTACAGTTACAATTAGAACGCTGCATGCAATTCTTAATCATTCTATGATTAAAAATATATACATGGCTTTATTTCAATCCGTTTTACAGTATATGATTGTTATATGGGGAGGAACTTATACAACCTATTTAAAACCACTTAGAGCCTTACAAAAATCTACTGTTAGCAATTTCCAAAAAACTCCAAACCCAGAAATTTTAGATTTACAAAAATTATACTTAAACTGTTTAGGAAGATATTCACAAAAATTTTATTATGAAAATAAACCAAAATACAGAACTATTCAATACGCATTAAGAAACTCACAACAATGTATTGACATCCCAAGAGTGAAATATTCCTTCGCTTGTCATCAAATAGATTATATGTACAATTTAATGCCAAATGATATTAAAGACTGTAATAAAAAAAATGTATATATTATTAAGAAGAAAATTAAGTGCTGGTTAAATAGCCTTTAGATTTTAATAATTTTTGATTTTTTTTCACCAATATTTTTCATATAAAGTTTTATATTGTATATAAAGAGATAATTTTATGTTTTTATATACTTTTATATATCCTTTGTATTTAAATTTCTTTAAAAATATTAAAAACTAACAATCATATTAAAAATAATATTTGTATAGTATAAAAATAATTATTTGTATTGTAAAAAAAAAAAGAAAAATTAGTGATTCAAAATAGTATTATCATGTACATCTGTAATAATTTTCGTTTATAGAAACAATTTTATTTTTCCCAATTATGTGTTAATTTTGATGTATCTTGTCTCTTGTGAGCATTCATTACTCTTTCGAGATACATCGATAAGCCTTATTATACCTAAATAAATAAATAAATAAATAAAAATAAATATATATGATAGAAGGACGAGACAAAACTCTGGAATACATTAAATAATAGTTATTAATTAAAAATAAAAAATAAATAAACAATAATTAACAAAATAGAGATAATTTTAGAGAATTATCCCTTTTGCTTTGATAAAGGATAGTCTCTATCTGAAACGTCAGCTCTTTATTTTGATTTTATTTATTATTGATTAATTATTTTGTTAATTATTATTTATTTATTTTTTATTTTTAATTAAGAACTATTATTTATCTCTTACCAGTAATACTCATTTCAATTCGCCGGCGTTTTGTTCTGGGATAATTCCATTATATTAGGTCGAAGCAGACTCTGTGCAGTATCGGGTTTTAAATTTGCTAGTTTATTATTAATTCCAAGCGATCAGGAAAACAACTGGATCGACCTCAAAATCACTACTTCTAAAATGAACAGAGCAGATCATGTTGCTTTTGCAAGGATTCCATTTCTTTCTTTCCGACAAAAATTTATCCATTGCTTTTTTCTTACTTCATCAGCAGGAAAACTGTGAAACGATAAACTTTTATCATTATCGTAATTGTTACACCCGAATACCGAACACTTTATAAGGCATGATCAAATCTATGTCTAAAGATGATTGAGAGCAAAACTATTTTCTATCGCGTTGGCCACGGTTCGATTCAACAGGTTCTCTGAAGCGTACTGGCTTCTGGGCCAGCAGGCTGATGACTTCACAGGGGGTGCTTGTTAGACGTAATCATGGCGGATGCAGTTTTTCTCTCACGGTCGTATTTTGCAGTTTTCATCACTGATTTTGAAGGAATATGATGATTTTTATAGAAAATTATTGACTGTAATGTACTATAAACGTCAGAAACTATCGAAATTAAAAAAAAAAAAAAAGTATGCGTTTTTTAGCGGTATACTTGTTAGGCGAGTGGGCCAGCAATGGCGAATTCTGTAGCAGACGACAAAATTTACCATCTAGAGCTTTATCCACAGGATATATTAAAATGTGCATGTAAACACAGTGAAGGTGTTAAAAAATAACCTTGGATAAATCTTTATATTGTGATGTAATGGAAAGTTTGTGTGTGGCCGTTCACTACCCTGTGTGAAACAGCGTACATTCGTTGCCCACTTTTAAATCTTGTTGCTATTAGATTTGTGTAAAAGAGAGGCATCACAGCAACATTTTGTGATGTAACTGACTACAAGGCCTTAGTCCCAGCTCCCATTACCAATTGAAGCTTTCTTAGCTATGTACCTTAACTTCATTACGCAATATGGCACTTAACTCAATTTGTGATAACCTCTTATTTTATCTAATTCTTTATCACTTAACAACTAAAATTTTCTTTACTTACTCATGCCTGTGATCGTATAGTGAATATCTATTGACCTTGAATTCAATTTTACCCGATTTTTAGGAAAAAAAAAAAAATTCTTTCTGTAATGCTACTCACAAGGGGACATTACGACCTTGGAATTTTAGTTTAATACGAGACTTCGTGTAGTTGTAGTGTACCTTTAGGGTGTTAATATACTTAAATATTAAGGCGCACTATTCAGCGAATTTGAAAAAAGACTGTTTAAAGTTTCTAGCACCATACATAAGGGAAAGTTTTCCTCCTTGATTGTAAGTGATCCGATAGCTCAGACGGCAGCGTGGTTGCTACTCACAAGTCAAAGTGTGAGGTGGCGGGTTCGAATTCCAGTTGTAACAATTTTTTTTTTTTTACCCAAATAATTATTCAATATATTTACAAATTTATTTGTGACAACCAACTTTTTCACAAAACTTTCCTTTTCTCAAAATTTTTATACTTTCATTTTATTGTTCAATAATACCTGTTGAACAACCCTAATATTAGCCTGACAACTCTACAATACCCCTGAGCCAAAAATAGCATAACACTTCATTTATAAATATAAATTATTGAGAATTTATGAAAAAACTAAAAAAAAAAGATATGGCACAAAGAACTGAATGTTGAAAAATTTTTCGTTAAGACTATTGTAATTAATAATTTAATGATAATGTAACAGCAACTAGGAAAAGATCTTCAGACAAACTGTAGGTCCGAGCCCAGTGTTGTCCCCCAACAGGCAGAAGCCCAAAGCGGGGTTAATGAAAATACACTTAAAAATTAACAGAATAAAGCATATAACACCAAGAATAAAAAAAATAATTAAAAAAAACAGATGACACCAACATATAAAGTACAACAACTGAGATAAGAAAAAATTTCCAAAAGGGGGAAAAAAAAAATTAATAGTAATATTAAGCAAATAAACTAACATGAAGATCATCCGCACCGGAAATATTTACATTATTAAAATAGTCACCATAATTCTGAATCAATTTGTTAACCGGATTAATAAGCGAAATATGAGATTGCCATTTGATGGAGGACTTAAACATATAACCCCGTCGATTCTTCCTGTAAGTAGAAAAGTTAAAATCGGGTAGGATTGCATTCACTATCAACTTATGATGAAAAACGCTGAATAGTGTGTTAAACAAACAATTGCTAATGATCCGATTAATATTAAATGAAACTAATACATTGTCTGAAACTTTTAAAGCCTTTCAAAAATATCGATAGAAAAGAGAAAAGCCTAAAAACTTTATGTTGGATTTTAGAAAATAATAATAATAATAATAATAATAATAATAATAATAATAATAATAATAAAATCAATTTTTTATCTGACTATCTCTAACACTATGAATGATACATTTGGCTTACACAGATCTAATTTTGGCACACTAATTAACTAAGATCAGCTAAGATTTACATTCATTTATGCATCAACAGTTATTTTCGTGCAACTCATTGTGTCATTTTTACTTTCTCTAATCAGCCATATAATTTTAATTACTCAACTAATGTCTTAACAGCTACTACGGTCATTAGCACTTTTAGTTGCCATTTGTACGATTTTCACAGGCTTTCGTGATAGTTTTTAAATTGGGCAGATTTCTAAAAATATAATCTATATCTATAAAATCCAAATACCACTCACTGACTCACTCACTCACTCACTCACTCTCTCACTCATTCATCACGAAATCTCCAGAACTATGAAGCCTTCAAACTTGAAATTTGACAAGTATATTTCTCTTGGCTTCTAGGTGCTCGCTAAGAAAAGATTTTATTTATTCTTTCTTCCTTTCCATTGTAGATTTTTTTTTAAAACTCAATTTACCTGGAGCTCAATGGGATTTTTGCATTCCTTAAAAAATTGTGACGTTTGCTTAGAAATTGTGACGTCGTTGTTTGCTTTTGCGCTTATTCCGTGAAACAGCATCAACAGTAAGGCGTGGTTTCCACATCACCAGAATCACGCCAGCACGGAACCCTAACGGAAAATTTTTATGATGTCACTTCCTTTCCATTTCGTTTTTAATCACCAAAATGTCGATGGAAAGTTTGTCTCTGGTGTTGAAAAAAATTTCCATTCCGTTTCGCCACAGAAGGCAGCATCGCCATGACGTCATCGCGTCGACTTCGCTGCTGTTGGTATGGCGTTTCGCTGCCATTATTGTGTCTATCGAATCGAGTCTGCATTCTCTCCATCTCCCTTGGCAAACTTCGAAGAATATGGCAAAAAATAAAAAGAATATTGAAAAGAAGCTGCTCTGCATCCACCTGGATGAGTTTTGAGAGGAAAAAAAACTTCATAAATACCAAAAATTTGATGTCAAATTAGAGCTTATTGTTGTAGCACAGTGGTATGTTGTAGGAGTTTTATTTTGCAGGTATGGGTTCGAATCCCGCCCTCGGAAATGGTTTTTTTTTTCCTCCTAAATTCATCTTAATATGTACGGAAGTTCAGTAATCCATTTTGTAATCATAATCTCAATTTTCCAATTTGCTACTATTATCTATATATATAAAATCCAAACTTTTGCGATTATTCCGTGAAACAGCATCAACACGAATATAATAGATTGCGTGAAACAGCAATCAACAGGAATTGCGATTATATTTCGCGCAGGAATATAATGTATCTTATTTTCTAATAGGGCTTTTCGTGGCGACCAATCTCCGGATGATGGGGGGGGGGGGTTAATTACAGTATTTTGGTTATAAAGGCATGTAATGAATAACGTAAAATCTGCATTTGCGATATCGATACTTTGTTTCGATTATCTGATTTTCTTAAGTCAGGTGGAGAAAAGGGGAGGTTGAAGTAAAAATAATATATAATGATTGATGTTTTCATAAGTAGTCATATAATCCATAAATTAAAAAAAAATTGGCCATGTGGTTGGTCTTTTTTTTCCTTTTTTTTCTTTTTGACTCGCGTGATTTGTTTGTTTAGGTTATAAACTGTACATACCCAAAAGGCTCCTAACAGATGGGCGCACGTCTTCGAGGCGCCGGAATCAAAGTCCACATGTTAGGTCGGTTTGATCCGGTTGACCAAGTATTGAAGCATCTTGGAGGACCCGCGTGATGTCACATGGATCGTGATTGGTCGGATTTTGGCCACGTGGTTGTTGGTCATAAAATATCAATTTTGTTATTTGATTTAAAATTTATTTAAAGTATCCATGACTATTTTTCGATTTATTATGAAGTAGCTGATATACTCGGCGTTGCTCGGACTCTTTGTTGATGAAATTTTGCAATTTCTGAATGTGAATAGACAAAAAAAGTTAACATTATTCTTCACCTTTCATCTCCGGCCCTGCGTCAAATTTACTCAGCAAAAGGGCCGGTGATTATAGAGAAGTGAAACATAATACAATAATAACATTTTTAAGAGCCAAAAGATTGATTTTTAGAAGACGCTCATGCATAACAATAGCGAATCATTGCCGGGTCTGCTAGTTACAGTATATAAGACTGTCAAATCCGGGGAAAAGTTAGTCTGACCATCAAAAATTAAAATGCAGCATACCACCAGATATATCGTTCCTATTTTATGAGCGGAAGGGTGCTAGTTCAAATCCCATGTGCGTTTTTTTTCTCTTGTTTTTTATTATTTTTTTCAATAAATAAATTAGTTTTAATAACCACATTTATATTTTAATATTTCATTCGACATAATTCGATGAAAATTCATCCAATGATATCAAATTGCTTTGTATAAATATAATGAAATAAATGAACGTTAAGTTAAGAAATACGTTAATCAGTAAAATAATAATTACATAAACAAAAGTTCATAAGAAATGATTTTTCCATTGCGAGCAGCATTTTGCACTTAAATTGTGCACGCCCCCGCATGGGAGGGGCCCTGCTATGAAGCCCAAGTCAATACCAACTCCACACGCGGTGGATGGTACGGGTTTCAAGACTTGCTAAGCTGAGTGATTCAAACAGGGGACAACGCTATAAGGTGAAACTAACATACTATTTATTCTAAACTCTTTGCATAATACATTTATAATATTCAAAATTTGCATATTCAAATTAATTAATGTGGATCCACGAAATCATTAACAAAGTAAAAAAAATACATTAAAAAAAAAAACAACCTAATTTAACACATTAAAAATACGCTGTGGATACGGTCACGGCATCGTGACTTCTCAGCGTTCACGATGGTCGAAAAAATGAAGTGACGGGATGAAAGACAGCATGCGCTTCGCGTGGCAGATGATTAGTGATGGGTGAACAGCACTTTGGTAAGCGGGAATCATTCAAAGGAGTCGTTCACGTATATGTAAACAGATAGTGAAATCACATAATTCACAAAATATGCAACCCTCCTATTGCTCATTTCATGAATTGTACAATGTCTTTTGGCAGCCGTGTGCGAAAACTGATAGAAGAGATGGGGCCCGCCTTTAGATCGCCGCTGTGCATCCCCAATTACTGCCGCCTGTGTGCGATTCACAATTGGCATCCCTGTTGGCAGTGGCCCTGAATAAATCTGTGTATAATTCCTCACATTTGTAATTCATTTTAAACGATGAAATCTCACCAGTAGACTGGCTGGGCTTAAGTCTTATTAATATGAATACACTTATAAGTTATTTCTGTGTAACTTAGCACTTTTTTACGAAGCGTGTATTCCCACGCTTTCGGGCGCCGTCTGGAATGGCATGTTCAAAGTTGAATGAAATTGCTTTCTTCATATTCCCGCAGAAATTTGTCTAACTCATCAAACGAAAGGAATCTATGTCCACATCTATAACCGGCAGCCGTAATTGGGTTTTATAGCGGCGATCAAAAGGCGGGTGCCACCCCTGTCGTATCAGCTTTCGCACACGGACGATCAAAAGACATCGGACAATTCATGGAATCAGTAATAAGAAGTTGCGTATTTAGTGAAGTATGATTTCAATATTTGTGCGTAAATCGTTTACATCTACGTTAAATCGTTCGAGAATGACTCCTTTGAACGATTCCTGTTTGCCAAAGTGCCGTTCCGCCCATCACTAATCATCCGCTGTGCGAAGCGCATGCTCTGTCTTTCATCACGTCACTTCCCTTTTTCGAACATCGTGAACGGTGACAAGTCATGGCGCCGTGACCGTATCCACAGCGTTAAAAATATCCAGTAAGATGCTAAAACAATGCTAACATCAACTCACAAACGTCGAGCGATCTCTCTTGCATGAAGCCAAGAAAGCAACAACAAAAACAAAACTCAATATTATTTAAGAGAAGCAAAACACGAAGAGATTGTCATCTCTTCTCGGAAATTCTCCTAATTCAACAAAAACAACCGTGTGCTTTCTATTCCCATTGTTACAGCTTCCCAAACTCTGTAACAATGCAAATAGCGATCTTAGACAACGCTTAAATAAACAATGATGAATCATGTCATATTCATTAATATTTTTACTAAAAAAAACCCACACACACTGGACAAGTGTCAGGGCTCATTACACGGTAATAATAAGATAACTACAATGGATTAGCCCCCCAAAACAAAAAAACAAGTCAACCATTAATAACTTATGTATCTTATAATCAACCCAACTGTTTATTACACTCAGTTCAGAATCTGTAGTGTCAACTATCTTTCAGTCTTAGTCACTTAATAAAAAACACGCAGGCCTGTTTTAAATTGCACTTATCTGTATTTTCGTCGACACTGCTTTCAAGATTAGCTTTACTCGGCTGGGATGCGTTGACCACCTCGCCGCCTTGTCTGTCCGTCCGTTGCTCCGTTCGCAGTCGCTTTGCTACGATGTTCTCCCTTGCTGAAGTGCACGAGCGCACAGGGGGCGCTACGCAATACGGCACGCTTGGCTTGCTGCCCCCACGCGTCCTCGCCCTCTAGCCCGGTTAAAAAGGGGTTCACACCGAGAAGGACAGCACAGGTTGCATACACACTTGGTACCCCGGCTCAAGGCTCCCTGTGCCAATTCTTGCCGTGCACCTGTGTATCGCTGTCACCTGTTGCCAAGCCACACCGCTCACGTCCGCTTACCCGTCTGCTCCCAGTGCTCAGACATGTAGGTTGCTTCTCGCTCGTTGCTGCCACCGGTGTCGTTGCTGCCACCGGTGTCGTTCCATGCTCGCCGTGCTTCTCATGTCGTCTCTCTGACTTGGCTATCGCTGCTTTCCTCTGCTCACCTCCTCAGTCTTCTCCTTGATTTCACACTTAGCACTCTTTGTACAGATCTTAAACACTTCTTTCTCTCTACCGACTCTTGACGAAAAATTCTTAAAACTTTTAGCATTGACACTATAAGAACCTTCATCACTGATAACTTTCAACCACACTCTTCGCTGGCTCAAGCTACACTACCTCTCTTTTTTTAACACACTTTTTCCTCTTAAAATTCCTTTTAACCTTGATTTCATTGTTTCTTGCGTTTTGATTCCAGGAAACGTCCTGTTTGAGGGCCATCGCCTAGGCAACACCGCTGCTTCCCTTTTTACTCATTGTTTCCTTTTCCTGCATCTTTAATCCTTTAACAAAAGGTAGTTTTATGCCTACTTTCCTTAAGTTCTGCTGCAGAATAAAATTTCTTTTTGCCAATATTATTTATTATTGCTTTTATTTCTTTCCCTTAATAAAATTATTGAGAGAGCTTGGTTATTCTGTTTTTTTGAGATTTAATTGAGTCAACTAATTTCGCACGAGGCTTATCGTCGAAATTGTTAGCGATTTCCACTTCCCAAATAAAATAAAAAAATTATGATTTTCTTTTATTTCAAAGCTACTACTATACAGTTTCCACTATACAATTCTTGCTTAATTGCTTAATATCGCCTGCTTGCGGCCTATTGCTCTATTTTCTTATTTTTCTCCATTCCCCATTCTCTCTTATTCTTTGTGATAATTCCTAATAAATTAAATAAATAACAGATATGTCTGTTAAGTCATATCTGTAGTGTCGAGTCATACGTGATCTTATAATATCGCGCACGTCCCGTCACAAATAAAAGGGACAAAATGCACTAGGAACTAAAATCAATGCCTCATGTGCCGACAGAGTAATCACGAAGAATAAATACGTATATAGCAAACTGGATAAAAGACCACGCTGCCTTCGTGTAGACCATAATGTAATTAGACCTTCCAATCAGCTGATGCATTGGTCAGTAGCCAAGTGGCTACCACCTGTTTGAACATTATAGCCAAAATGGAATTTCTGGTAGCAATTGGCGACCAAAATATAGGATTTGTCGAGCTCTGTGTATAATGAACTGTACATTGTACATATTGTCGGCATGCCATGAGAAGACTGCTGAGTTGCTTAGTGTGCTCCTATGGTGTCGCTGCATTTGCAGATGAATCTATTCATTGTTGGGGGACAAACAGCCAAATTTGAGCCGATCCATGTTTCATCGATGTAAACAATAGGACAATTTTCTTCTCTTATTTTTTCCATATTTCTCAGGTATCTACCTCCATGCAAACGTTTTAATTTGTTTGCAAACATGGCCAGAACTCGTTTTTTGTGCTACTTGATTTTAGCGCTTTTCCTCCCATCATAACTATAGACTGATCTGCAACTACAGCGACACCATACGAGCACATTAGGCAACACGGCGGTCTTCTCGTGGGGTGCAAACAGTAATGTATAATTAAAGTACTGTGGCGTATATTATAGGTTAGTTTCGTTTGAAGTTCATCAGGACAAAATGCAACTCCATGGCTGTGTTCGTTAATTTATTCAAAATGGTGGCATGCGAAGCGAACTTGTTTATATCTCCTTCGAAGTTAGTTTCCTCGATATTATCCAAAGATAAATACTTTTCAATAGGTGATTACTGTTAACAATAATAAATAGATATTAATTTGATAAACTTAAGGGGAATATAATAACAGCTATTCAATCAAACATGGCAACAGCTGGTAACCAAACAAACTATATCAACATCGACAGGTAATTTTAGCTATGCTCGAGTAAACGTCGCACCCCTGTTTTTTCACTCAAAATTGGGTACAAAATTTTGCGACTTATACTCGAGTAGTTACGGTAATTATTTTTATACTATTGTTATGGTCCCACCCTCCAGGTAATGTGCATGAGCACATATATTACGAACAATGCTCCACACAGCGAAGTCAAGGTTTTAATTCTTATGCTTGCATCCCCCGAATCAAGTATTCCAAATGAATTTTGCGCCAGACCACGCAGTATACCTACTTTAATTGCCAACAAGGGGAGAGGCACCAAAACCCCTCTTAGCAGGATTGAGCATTTAAAAACTTGCACGCCACTGGCAAGCCCCGAAAGCGCGTCAGTGTTTATTTTCGCGACACGTGCTTTTAAAACTCACGGTGCACACACTGGGCTCGAGGTTAATGCTTCCCCTTCTACTTCCGTTGCTTCGGCTCTCTGCTCAGATCCAACAAGAGCGCATTCATATGCATAAAAGTATTAAACTACAATACAAGTTTCCTTTTACATTACGTGACGCTAATAACATTATGCTGTGACGGAAGAAGAGTTTGCAATACTCTAAAGGGCGAGATTATCTTTAAGTTTTTTGTCATAACGTTTCAAAGTCAACTCGAGAGGCGTGGGATAAATTTCCTAATTTAGTTCACGTGAGTTCCGGTGGGAGGTTCCGTAGTCACGTCTAGGTCGACCATTTAATGTTTGCGCTTCCCGTAGCTCTTTGCGTCGATAAAAGAATTAGAAAAGATACAACTGTGATAATTTAAATAGGTGTATATTTAAATATTTGAATATAATGAAAGACAAGGGTCAACAGTGGCGTAAATAAACGATAAAATAATTTAATCAACAAGTTGGGGATACATTAAAGAATGTTAAAAATAGAAAGACAATAAAATAAATAAACAGCGCTGTCCCTAACGGACGCGAAATACAATAATTCTAAAATACGATCGAGATCAGTTACTACGAGAGACCAAGCAAATTCCCATAGGTTTCTAACCGCATAGTAAGGGCTGCTAGGGGATACATTAAGAACAGGGTACTTACAGTTGCGAAGATCTAGGAGCGAAGTCTTGAAGATACACATTCGGCATAAGTTCTCTCAGGGAGGCACGATCCACCATGCCTCTCATTCGAAAGACCCGCCTTATATATCCCCCTAGCATTACCCATAACTCTATGCGCGTTATCACGATCCTGATTGGCTGCCTGCCATTCCGATCTCCTCGCCTCCTGGTGGTCACGATCCAAATTAGTCACAAAGCTTCCGGGGCAGCCGCTGGCAACTTGGGGTCTCCCATCTCATATAACAGGCGATGATTCACCAACACATGGAGAGGGGGGGGGTAGACACAGAAGTTACATAGCGTTGTAATTGACGAATGTCACAACTTCCCCCTTCCATAGTGAAGTGTTAAGCACTCGGTGCGATTCTGTGGATGTTCCTAACCTCGCTCGTCAAGGTGGGTCCATTGTGGAGCTGCCTGTAGTCGATTCTTGGTTTTCTGAGGAGATTGTATCGGTCCTGGCCTCTGGCGTGAGCGTCACCGTCTAGTGGGACTACGGGTCCGTCTTGCTCCTCCACTTCAATTTTTGGTTCTCCTCGTTCCTCAGTCGGAGGAAGAATAATGTGGTCGTCCTCTGCCTCTGTGTCTTCGTCTTCACTGCCCTCTGGTGTGGGTGTGGTCTTGGATCTGCAACGAGTTCCCCTTGATCCCAAGTTCCCCCATGCAGCCTTAATCCTATCGATATGGACAACCTGTCTCTCCCGAAGACCGGATCCCTGGATCTCGTAATTAACAGAGCTCAACCTCCGAGTTATACGAAAGGGCCCCCTATATTGATGACCCAGTTTATTTTTGCCTCTGTTCTTGATTAAGAGAAGAACCTTATCTCCTATCTGGAATTCCTTTAGATGCCTCCCTTGATTACGTTTCTCAATCTTAGCGTCTCTTCTTGTATTACTTTCTTGGTTAGCAAGGTTGCGTGCGACTCTCAGTTTGGCTGTTAGTTCAGACTTGTATTTGTCTGGGTCAATGTTAGTTTCCCCTTCCTTGATACCCGCTTCCCAAGGTGTACAGGGATCAAACCCGTATAGGAGGTAGGCCGGGGTATCCCTCGTGTTTTCATTGTCGGTGGTCCTAATGCTAAAAAGGGCGGCGTTAATAAACTCATCCCATATGTGAGGTTTCCCATCACACAAGCGTCTTAGTATTTCAGGGATACTCTGGTTTGCTCGCTCAACGAGACCGTTGGAGTTGGGACGATATGACGTAGTGCAAACGTGTGTGATGCTGAGGTCCTCCAGTACATTGCGCATTACTTCGGATGTGAAATTAGTTCCCCTGTCTGATATCATTTCCTTAGGGATTCCATACAGGCAGATGATGCCTTCTACAAGTGCCCTAGCAACAGTAGTGGCCTTCTGATCCCTAAGAGGAAATGCCTCGGGGTAACGTGACATCACATCGATGCACACTAAGATGTACTTGTTTCCATTCTCCGTTTCCGACATCGGACCTATGATGTCGACGGCCATTTTGTCAAAGGGGCGTCCGGCCCTTATTCCTTGCTGAAAGGGGGCTGGTCCCTTTTTCAATTTGCATTTTTGACAAGTTTGACATGCTTGAATGTATTTGTTGACATCTTTACCTAGTGACGGCCAAAAGTAGAATCGTTTTAGCTCGTTCATAGTTTTTGTTATACCCTTATGGCCCGCTAGCTTGTTGTTATGAGCCATTTCGATAATTCGAAGTTTCATCTCTTCCCCTATGCACACTTTACCGGCACCCCGATCTCTTTCTCTCTCTCTCTTCGCTTGACCTCTGGGAAAACATTTCAAAATTCCGTTCTGCACTCTGAAATCTCCAAAAATTTTAAATTTTTCAGGTGTTTTGTTCCCCTTCATTAGAGAATTGTATATTTCACTAAACATGGAATCAGTGATCTGGGAGGATCTTATATCCTCTTTCAAATTATCCTTGATCACTTTAACGATTCCATTACACTCCCTCACAGGAGGGCGAGATAGGAAGTCTGCAACCACATTCCTGTCGCTTTTAATGTGAGAAATCTGGAGATCAAATTCTTGAATCTCCAGAGACCAGCGCAAAAGGCGCTGATTCATAGCCCCGATGTTAGCTAGGAAAGAGAGAGGTTTATGATCGGAGAGCAGGTGAATAGGAAAACCCAGTACCATAGGTCTAAATTGTCTGAGAGCTTGGACCATTGCCAGTAGCTCTTTCTCAATGACAGAGTAGTTCGCCTGGGCCTCGTTAAGTTTGGCACTGAAAAATGCAATGGGCCGGATGCCCTGGTCGGTCTCTTGCTGAAGGACGGCACCAATGGCCTCCGCCGACGCATCAGTATAGAGCAGAAAAGGTTTGGTGTTGTCTGGTGGGGTGAGAACAAGGGGGTTCATAATGGCCGCTTTTAATGATTCAAAAGCTTCCTGGCATTCGTGGGACCACACAAACCTTGCACCCTTCTTGGTCAGGTTCGTTAGGGGGGCTATGATCTTGGACATGTTACAGATGAACGGTCTATAAAAGTTAGCTGCGCCAATGAAGGAACGCACTTGCTTCACTGTTCGCGGGGTTTCTAGATTAGCAATGGCACTGACATTTCCGGGGTCAGGCCTTCTCGTGATATTATGTGTCCAAGATAGAGCACCTTTGTCATCATTATTTTGCATTTCGATGGCTTCATGATGATATTATGAGTCTTGAAAATATTCAATACCGACCTGAGGGTTTCCAGATGTTCTTCAGCCGTCTTAGAAAAGACCAGCACATCATCCTGGAAAACATGTACGCTTTGGTACAGCCTTTCGTACAAAAGGTCAGTCATATACGACTGGAATGTGTGGGCAGAGTTCTTCGCACCCTGAGGCATACGAGTTAATTGATACTTGCCCCAGGGTGTCTGAAATGCAAAGCACTTCCTAAGTTCAGGGGTTATAGGGAGCTGGTAATATCCAGAGTTGAGATCAAGGACACTAAAGAAGTTGTATTCATGCAGATTATTCAGGATATCATGGATCCTAGGCATAGGATAATCCAGAGCAGTAGTGACGTCGTTAACCTTGCGTAAGTCAAGCGTGACTCTTATGTCGCCATTGTTCTTTTTGACTATATGAATCGGGGAGTTCCAACGTGACCGGCTCGGTTCGATAATACCCGCCTGTAAGTGTGAGTCTATCTTGGACTTAAGCGCGTCAAGATGGATTTTAGAAATAGGGTATTGGCGGACAAATACGGGGCGGGATTGGTCAATGTCAAATTTCACCATAACGTTATTAACCCCAGATAGCATTACTATCTCTTCCGCAAAGTTTTCCGCGTGAACCTCTAATAGTTCATCCAGCTGTGTCTTAATGACACCATCAAGATCCCCTTTTTCGATGCCGTCAATCACCGTAGTTTGGGCGAGGACAATCTCCTCGGCTTTAGCATCCCGGAATCTAAACTCTGCCTTGGTGATAAAGTCATTCCCAATGATTCCTTTATACTTACGGTCCTTGAAGTCATGGACAAGGAATCGACGATTTTTGAAATATGATCGCCCTATGAAGACATCAGCTGTAATCACTTGGCTGATGGAACTGGAGTTATTAATTCCCGATAAGATAATGTTTTCAGGGATGATGTTAACTTTATCACCTAACTTGCGGACAGTTTCGTTATGAATTAAGGAAATCTCGCTCCCTGTGTCAATGATCATGGGGATAGCCATGTCCCCTATCTTGACATCCATGTAAAAGAGATCGTTGTCTCCGCGTCTGGCTAAGACTTCGTTCGTGACTGTATAAGAGGACCGAGTTGTGGCCACCTGCTCGGTCCGTTCTAGTTTAAAGGACAGTTACGGGATAGATGGCCTGGGCTGTTACATTTCCAGCAGCTGTTTCCTTTCTTAGGTCTAAATGTTTTTCGCTGAGGCTCCCTGTCTTTCTCCAATGCAGCGATCTGTTTTTGTATGGAATCTAATTTTGCCGCTTGTGCATCCAGTTGTTTACGATAATCAGCTATATGCGCTTCCATCGTAGATGTGAGATCGGCTGACATTTGTCTAATTTCCGACCGGACATCAGTTCGAATGGCCTCGGCGTTATTACTACACATCTGCGCTTGCTTGGAGACGCCTAAACTTTCCGCTTCGGCCGCTAATTTGACGGCACTATCAAAGGAGTCTGGCTCCTTCATCATGAACACCATCCGAAGTTCCGGGCATACTGTCTTCTTTAATTTTTTAAGAAGCGTCTGATCCTTATGATCATTAAATGAATCATCTGCCCTCGCCATAAGGCGAAACAAGAGACGCAGTCTGTTAGCATCCTGGCGGACATTTTCATCAACCTTCTGTTTTACCTGATAAAAGTGAAGCTCCGCATATTCTAAATCGTCGTCCTTAAAAAAAATTTCCAATAGTGAACGCTTTACTTCATTATAGCTGTTCGATTCGGACAGTGAGTGGTCACTATAGCTCGCTGCGGCCTTGCTTTTTAACTTCGACCGGACAACGCCTAACACGACGGATTCCGACCACCCCGCTATCTGCGCAATGGCATCCACGGCGTCAAAAAACGCTTTTACGGATATGGAGCCTTCATCTCCCGTGAATGTAGGGATTAGATTAGTGAAACCCACAATGGAATCACTCTTAACAACCGACTGAGAGTCGTCGCCACCGCCACTAGACACGTTTAGTTCGGGCGCCATTGTGATAATTTAAATAGGTGTATATTTAAATATTTGAATATAATGAAAGACAAGGGTCAACAGTGGCGTAAATAAACGATAAAATAATTTAATCAACAAGTTGGGGATACATTAAAGAATGTTAAAAATAGAAAGACAATAAAATAAATAAACAGCGCTGTCCCTAACGGACGCGAAATACAATAATTCTAAAATACGATCGAGATCAGTTACTACGAGAGACCAAGCAAGTTCCCGGCTTGGGATAGGTTTCTAACCGCATAGTAAGGGCTGCTAGGGGATACATTAAGAACAGGGTACTTACAGTTGCGAATATCTAGGAGCGAAGTCTTGAAGATACACATTCGGCATAAGTTCTCTCAGGGAGGCACGATCCACCATGCCTCTCATTCGAAAGACCCGCCTTATATATCCCCCTAGCATTACCCATAACTCTATGCGCGTTATCACGATCCTGATTGGCTGCCTGCCATTCCGATCTCCTAGCCTCCTGGCGGTCACGATCCAAATTAGTCACAAAGCTTCCGGGGCAGCCGCTGGCAACTTGGGGTCTCCCATCTCCAATAACAGGCGATGATTCACCAACACGTGGAGAGGGGGGGGGGGTAGACACAGAAGTTACAAAGCGTTGTAATTGACGAATGTCACACAACTCACCGGAATTCCTGTCACTCAAAATGTTACCACGTCAATGCAGGTTGGCTATATGATCAATCGCTGTCGTTTGCACATCGGGCGAAGTCATCACCTTCCCATAACAGTGTATCGGGCATCGTTGAGTTTCCATTTTCGCCGTGTCTACGATCGCTCTGCCGGCCCTCGCAATTGAACTGAACAACTTATTTAACTCGGAAGTAACATTTCAATAAAACTTAAAGCGTACTAACTGTGCAAAATTCATAATTAATTCAATGAATAAGTAACATTTGTTCCAGCCCGAACTTCTGAACATTGTGTTTGAAAAATGGAGGTTTCTTCTGCTTCATTCATATGTCTACATCGCTCAGAAGCTGATGCTGGAATCCCAATAAAAACAAAAACTCCAAAACACGCACAACAAACAACATTCACACGCAAGAACTTATTCTCCGAAAATCACAACAACAATGCTCTATTGGAGGCTGCGTTCATCTTCTAGGAAATCGACGTAACAATTGCAGCCACCAATAGAGCACACACACACATGAAACAATCACACTTCTCGCAACAATATAAACAACAACAACAGCTACAATAATAAGGATATGCACCAACAACAAATAAATATGCAAAACAATCTTTACTAGCACTTTATTCACTCACAGAAATCCCGTTTACGACCTGAATCACTGCATTTCAATACGATAAAAATTAAAATACACCACAGGTCAATCGCTCCAAACGAAATTAACTCCCATTACTACACGACAATAACATACATAAATCAAAATTCTCAAAACGCAGGTAAGAACTTTTTTTTTTAATTTCCATATAACCACCTCCTCTGCTGGAAACACGTGACTACCAGCTAGCCTGGTACGTCACACTATCTTCATTTTTCATTACATTTTTTTGTTGACTTGTAAAAATTGTACATTGCTCTCTATATAACGAGACTCTACATAATGCCAAATTTATAACTTCAAGTCCATATAACCAAGTTTTTATTTTCCGGAAAAAACTTTGTTATATTAACTTGCCATTATAAATTTAGCTTTATGTAGAGTGCCGTTATATAGAGGGAGCACTGTACATTTGCTGTAATTTATTTTATTACAAAATATTATTTTGAACGACATTCATTAATGCCAAGTATAATATTAAAATTAAAAATAAAATTTAAAAAAATAGAAATTTTTTCTCTATCTTCATTATTTTAATACATCTATATGATATATCTTCTTTAATCAATAACTTCCATTTTTAAAACATTATTTTAACAGAACAGACTCTGTCGAACGCGGTTCGATAAAGCACGAAATCTGCTCCAATGCAGGTTTGGCTTGGATCCCCACTCTTCCCCCCCCCCCCCCTTCCTTCCCCCAGATGACAAGAACCGCGATTTCATATGCACAAGTACACTTTACTGTTTGTTTCTTTTTCGTTTGCTTTTACTTAATCAAAAAGTCAATTGAAGCTACAGGGTGAGCCAAAAGAGGCGCAATCCGTAAAAGAGATTTTTTCGGAACGTACTATTGCTTTTAAATGCAATACAGACACATAGATGGCAGCACAGGAATGTTAGCAATGACAAGGAATTTTAGTTACGTGTTGTGTTGCGATTTTAGTTTCGCAGAAGCTGTTATTGTATTGTGTGGTGATGTTTTTTCCCAAAAGCAGAGAATTTTTATAATTGAGCGTGGTGTGCAATTTCACGCCGACGAATAGTGGGACCGATCTTTTTTGACAAAACTGTTGATAGCGATGTGTACATAGCCATCATTAATCAATTCGTTGTTATTGAACAAAGATGAACGTTTCTGCTTTCTGCAACAAGCCAGATGTTCCATACATCCAACGCTACCATGGAATATCTGGGTGTTTTTTTCGGGGATCTCTTATTTTGCGTGGATTTCTGAATATCTCCAGACCTTTCACCGCCATATATTTTCTTTTTTTCATTTTTTCTTGTGGGGATTCCTTAAATCAGCAGTGTACAAGAACAATCCCAAATCACTTGATAAACTGAAGAAAAACATTCATTCAGAGGTTCAAAAACTCAGTTCCTGAACACTTCGCCAGATATCCACAAACTTGGTAAAAAAGAATGCGTGCTTGTAAACGAGAAAAGGTTCTCATTTTGAACATATGTTATGACGTTGTTCTGTAAGTTTTGTTTTCTTATACAGTTATGTTCAGCAATTTTAATACATATCATTTCAGCCTACATTTCTTCGTATTATTTGAGAAATAATTTTTTATTCGATGGGTTGCGCCTCTTTTGACTCGCCCTGTACAATATTGAATGTAAGATGTGTCTCAAAAGTTTAAAGAAACATGTTTTTGTTCAAAAGAAAAAAGACTATTGAAGATACATAACAAATGCTTTAATTACTAGCTGTACAAAGCACTTAAAAGAAACTCCTGAAAATATTAATCACGAAAACATAATAAAAATATTCAACAAAATGAAATTTTGCATATCTCAAAAGTTTAAAGAACTTCCCTCAGATGCTGAATGGAGACGTCCAATATGTAAATTTGCGAGTGACAGGATATTAATCTGTTGTGCAATTAATCATTTTTTTCAAAGAAAGCTTTTCTTCCACTCACAATTGACCTACGACAATGCCTCGCCAATCTCAATTCATACCCGATGAAGTGGCTGAAATCTTGCGATTAAAAGCCAATGGACTATCTGTTGCGATATTGTCACAATTACTGGAAGATCCACAGCAGGGGTTTATAATGTCTTGAAGAGGAATTCATGGTTCCACCAAAAACCACGATCTGGTCGTCCCAAAGTTACCTCAACTCGCAATGACAGACGTAAAATCTTTGTATTCGCCAGATACAAGACGTGACTGGATTAAACATATCGAAAGACACTATACACTGATGAATAATTGCGAGTGGGCATGTTGTCTACAAAAAAATGATGAAGAAATCCAAAATTACTGCCAAGCGCATTCAAGACAGGCTACGTTGGGCACAAGAACACATGGTCTGGAAAGACGAATAGATGTCGGTGTTGTTCAGTGATGAATAGAAGTGGAACTTGGATGGTCATCATATTGCCACTACCTACGATAGGAACCGAAGACCTTTTACTCAGGACAACAAAGAGGTGGTTCTGTCATAGTTTGGGGCGTCTTCGCATTCAACGGTACCACCAACTTGGCTTTCACCAGTGGGGGAAAAAAAATACGCTGAGATACCAAGAAACCCTTACACACTATCTGTTGCCCGTCTGTGATCATTTGTGTGGCCCGGGATTCGTATTCCAGCAGGATAACGCCAGCATCCATACTTCACGATCAACGATGGAGTGGTCAGAAAACAAAATATTCACGTATGACGTGGCTCCCAAAAAGCCCAGACCTGAACCCCATAGATTCTCTATAGGGAATCATGTCTCGTGCAGTTTATGCCGGCGGACGTCAATTTTCTTCGACTGATGAATTGAAAAGAGCAATTGAAGATGCATGGTAGAATGTAAGGCCAGAAACATTGTTCAACCTCATATACTCAATGCTGAACAGAGTATTTGAAACAGTCAAGGCAAATGGTCATTCAATTTAAGCCATTGTATAATTCATGCAATGTTTTTTAAGTCGTTCTTTAAACTTTTGAGACACGCAAAATTTCATTTTGTTGAATATTTTTATTTCTATTATGTTTTCGTGAATAATATTTTCAGGAGTTTCTTTTAAGTGCTTTGTACAGCTAGTAATTCAAGCATTTGTACGTACCTTCAATAGTCTTTTTTCTTTTGAACAAAAACATGTTTCTTTAAACTTTTGAGATGCACCTTAGAAGCTATTCAGTCTAAAAGAGAGAAACCAAATGAAATTAGATCAAACACTGTCGACAAGAGCAACGATTTCATATGCACATCAGAGACTTTTTTCAGTTAATAAAAAGTCAATTGAAGATACAGTAATGAATGTAGAAGCTATTTAGTCTAAAAGAGATAAATCAACTGAAATCGGATTGAACTCGATTGAGTAGCGTTCTCTAATTTCCTTGGCCGACATCGATCAGCTGTCACGTTCATGCTCTGAATTTATTATTCTGACATGTTTGCTTGATAAGAAAATTCACTCAGGAAAACGGATTACGAAGGTGCTGGTGAACAGCAGCTAACGGGTGGCCATAATAATGTCGGCATGACCAGGCATTCTTTATTGTCGTCATGGAATTTTAAGAGATTTTTCCCTGCGTGAATTCCTGAAAAAATAATTTCTATATGATAAATCATTTACTTATTAATTAGATATGTTAGAATAATAAATCCAGAGCATGAACGTGGCGGAGCTGATCGATGTCAGCCAAGAAGATTAGGGAACATTACTCTGGACGGAAGAAAGCGCGATTCTTGTCAACCATGTTCGATCCGATTTCATCTGATTTAACTCTATTAGACTGAATAGCTTCTACATTCAATACTGTATCGTCAATTGACTTTTATTAAATAAAAATAAACTAATTGGAAATTGTACACATACATATGAAATCCGGGAGGGGGGGGGGGGTCAGTTAAAAGTAGAAAAAAGTACATCAAGAACAGTGTATCTTTCAGTGTTATTTTTTGTTTCGCCCCAAATAAAAATAAATTTAACTATTATCTGTGTGTCTGCGACAATCACATCAAGGTTTCAGAAGTTGTCCTTAGCAAGTGGCTTTCGGTTACCTAAAATTGAGGATAACCTTCATCTGGATCATGGATTACCCAAGTTCTGTGATTAGTTCAATCTGAACAATCCATTCCTCTGTAAATTATTAAAATTGGTAAAGGTCATATCTAGGGTTTATCTATAATCTCTGCAAAAATGGAAGAGCTTAATTCCACTCGCCACCCCTTTACTCTAGGGCCTCGTTTTTCAACCTTTTCTTCTCACAGCATGCTTGGACCTAAACTTTAATTTTCTGCAGCACATTTAAATTATGATTTAAAAGTATACAGTATTAAGATTTAAAATTAAGATACAGTATTAAGATTTAAATTAAGATTTAAAAGTATACAGCGGTACATTGGTTAACCACGGTAATCCGTTCCAGGTTTACCATTGTTATTCAAGATGCAATTTCCCCTTAGGATATGATGGGAAATCATTTCATTCGTTATGGCTCCTTCCCAACAACCATATTACATACTATACCATAACCCGTTTAATATGAAATCCTAAGGAACAAAAAATCTTTTTGTAATATCAGAGTTTCGTAATATCAGAGAAAGACAAAAAAAAAAAAAAAAAAAAAAAAAAAATAGACAATTTAAGAAAGACAGTTTATTTTTTATTGTTATTCTGTGTATTGATGTTCAAAAAGTTTCAGCCATCGAATTTTCGATGCTTTTGCACCATTGATGTTTCATTTCGATTTTCTTAAACCCTTTTGAAATCATTATCTATTCTATTGAATAATTGTTTATGTTAATATATTGTAATGAAGGAACACGTAAATATATTGGGACGCACATTATTTGCAAATAATATATGGACTTAGAAATTACAAAAAGTTGATGTTTTACTGTTTAACAATTATGACATTTGGTTCCTGATTAAACATCGATGTTAGTTTTTCTGACATCGCCTATCAAAATTTCTAGCATTTATTAAGTCAAAAAATTATCGCTGTAAATTGCTTGACTTATAAAAGCAAATTATCAGTATATGTCGCTTTTGTAAAGAGTTTCATAGCGTGAAATTCAAACTATCTCGTTTTGGTCCGATCACATGGTTATGCAGGGCCCGACGCCATAGTTGGCAATGGCTTCTGGGATAGCAATGGCAGTGGAAGTTCTTAAAGTTAATTTCTGCGTAATTTCTTAAATCTGTGTAATTTTACATGTTTATTGTGGAAAATTGCTGATCTTGTACTTAGTCATAAAACGGACATGTTTTTAACAGCCGTTCTTCTATCGGGAGGAGGAGGGGGGGGGGGGCCACATTTTTTTCCAAATCTAAGATTACGATTATAAAACTACTCAACCGGTTTTTTGACACCTTATTTTCGCGAAAAATCTTGTTTTCAACAAAAAACATTGCCAACAATTTTTCGTATTAACCGTATTTTCATAAAAAAATATTCGTATTATCGGGTCAATTTTACAAGTAAATTACATCGATGGGGTCGGGCCAGAGAACAATTTCGTATTAAAAGGAATTTCGTTTTAAGAGAATTCGTAATCAGGTTATGGTGTAGATCAAATGTGCAGATAAAACTCATTTAAAATGTCATAAAATATGGTACATGTCATTTATTCATAAAAAAAAAAAATTATTCCTTAAATAGTCATTTTCATATAAACCACGTTTTCTTCTCTATTTTTATTTTATTACCTAAGTACTTATTATATTTAAGTCTTTTTGAAGTGTTTTATTATTTTATGTAGTAAAGAAATTCTAAATATTCCTTGAGTTTCTTTGAATGTTTCTTACCTAGTTATGCTAAAAACAGAAGATATTACAACTGATATTTACAGCAGTGATTCCGCCAGACAAAATCAGCGTGGCGCATCGCCATGCGGCCCCTCGGAGCCGCCACGCTGCCCCTCGGCCCACTCACGTTGCCCCTCGGCGCTACACAAACTCGAACTGAATCATGCCACCAACGTGCGGCTTAAGTTTTCATGGGAGCTTATCATTGTGGCGTGAGTGATTTAAAGCCTGAACATTTTAACTGAACTACTAAATACATTCATTTAAAATACGAGGGGCGATTGATAAATAAGGTCTCCATGGCTGTAACTTT
>JAHWFO010031089.1:516438-535511 GCA_023313115.1 Rhysida immarginata | reverse complement strand
TTATTCTTTAACATTTATATATATATACATATATAAATTATCACAATATGATGCTGAGAGAATTAAGCTTTATAGTAAAGTGCGTTGGAAGTGAAAGATCTGAAAAGGAACTGGGTTAAAGTGACAATTAGACAGTTTAATGTGATTGATTTGTAAGTGAAATACAGTTAAATTGTTCCCCTTTTATATTATAAGTTATGTTCTTTAGACATTGAAATTAAGTTAAGTAGAGTTTAGAACAGATGAGTTAAGTCCTGGGCATAAATTTGTTTTCTGATTAATGTATTTGAGTTATAAATTTGTTCCAATAAATATTCCATTGCATTCATAATTATACACGTATCTGAGTGCGTCATTTTGCTAGTAGAATTAGAAGGTTTAGAATATTTTAATAAGTCAGAAGCAGGAAGGTATTAAGAGGGAGAACCCCTTATATGTTTCTTGACTGGGCTATCAATGGTTAAGTTAGATTACAGCATCTATTTTGAATAACTGGGAAGGTATGAGGGAGTACTTCACTGGGTATACTGTGTGTTCATCATAATGGTATGTTCTAGTTCAAATTAAGAACCTAAGGTCGTTTATTTTGCTTATTTTATGCCCTGTATCACCGACTATTGCTATTAGATAATGAAGGTAGGAATGAGTGCATTTCTTCCTCTGTGTTTGACACATGAGGGACAGTAGCTTAGCTTACGATTTAACGTAAGGTGAAACTGTGCTGTTAAGAACCCTCACTTGTAAGAAATAGGTACATAGATACCCACTCAAGGTTAATATGCATCAGGGTTCGTACGGGTCATGAAAGTCATGAAAAGACATGAATTTTGGGTCATTTTTAAAAGGACCTTCAAAACTCATGAATTTAAGTGTTGGGTCATGATTTTGTAAGACATTTTCTCTGCTTATATGCATTGAAATTTTGTTCTATTATTAGAAAAGATATTTAATAATTTTTTAAATATTATTTACTTATTTAATATAAAGATATATGAAATTTCTATTTAATTAGGATGATATTAGCAGTTTTCTGTAACCGATATCGGTTTGTAGTGTTTCTCGCCATTTTGTACACCGCATGGTTTAAACCACTGTGTAAGATTAGGCATGGTTATAGATATGCCTAATCTTACACAGTGGTTTGAACCAAGGCATTTTCATGATATAGAAAAAGCCTTGGTTAGAAAACCAACGAGTAGATCGCTTATGTGGCCGTCATCTTTGGGGGACGAAAAGTGGAACTAATCTCACTACTACGGACGCCATTACTGCGGTTGGCAGAACAGCATCGCCAGCTGAAAAAACATTGCTTGTTTGGAATAGCTCCTCACATACATTCCTTGCTTAAAGATGATGTTAAATCAGCCAATCATTTTGTTATCCTATTTGATGAATCCCTCAATCTTAAGACTCAATCTAAGCAGCTTGATTTACATGTGAGATTTTTTTGTGAAAAGTCACAAATTGTTCGTAGTCATTTTTTTGATTCAGCTTTTCTAGGTCATTCTACGGCAGCTGATTTATTGACCAATTTTAAAGAATTAACTAAGAGTTTGAATTTGAAGATATTGATTCAAATGGATGGTCCAAATGTCAATTGGGCCTTTTTTAATGACTTACTTAAATATTTGAGTTCTGATGAAGAAATAGATAGTAAGCCTCTTAATATTGGAAGTTGTGGTTTGCATATCATGCATGGGGCATTTAAACACGGCTGGTTTAGTGTTAATTGGGATTTGGATTCCCTATTTAAAGCATTACATACATTATTTAAGGATACACCAGCAAGACGAGAGGATTTTGAAAGAATTACCAAGAGCACACTTTATCCTGTGACGGTTACTGCGGGGTCCCTTCTCCAGGCAAATTTCTCAAACCCTTAGTTAATAACGCTATGATTTGAAACGCCTTAGCTTTCTACTTATATCTAGGCAATGTTTATATTCACTTACCTCACAAATGCTTCTACCCCTTTAACCAGTCATTCGCAATAATGAACCCACCCCTCTAAGATCCTTTCCTTATGAAACGCCTCAGGGTCTTAACCTTCTTGCAAATAGCCTACTCGTGATCGTATAGTGAAATCATCTATGTAATAAATCTCCCACGCTGTAAATTTAATAAATTATCACCCTTCTATGATCTATCCGTTCATTTAGCAAATAAAATTGGGATTGAGACACAGCATATATAATTGAATAAGTGATGTTTAATAAAGGATTAAATCTAAGTAATATCAATACAAATTTGGGAATGAGAATGAAACAATTTAAGTGAATTCTAAAGAGCATCAACGATACGGGTTACAATTGCTACACTTAATGCATAAATTATATGTATATTAATTGTCTTAACCTAAATTAGCGATCTGACCTTGAACATACTAAAGTCTACTCAGTTTAATGAATTAATATTAGACATGTGCTCTAGGCAATGTTCTTCTTGATTATCCCCATTAATTATCAATTACACTCTTTTGCTTTTACTACCAGCCTTACGCCAGAAACAAGTTCAGTTTCTTTTGTTTATCACTCGTTGAATATTGCACTAAATTACACTTTTTCGCGTGGGCCCAAATTTAAAATATAGTACTTAGCTTTGATGTAGACAACCGAAGACTCCTCTGATTCTGCCGATATCTGCCGGCACTTGTTGCTCGATGTCAGTCGTTTCCGCAGTGTCCCTGCTGTGGCTGCGCTGATTCAAGCGCCTCCCGTCGAGTTCCTAGGTCGCCAACTTCGTCGATGCCTCCTCAGCTTAGAGCTTTAAAGCAGTCTAGCTAAAACGCCCGCAAGACTCTTTATTTCCGCTCTACCCCACTGATAGGCACGAGATCGCTGGTCGATCGGTGGTTACATGAATCCTCGCAGCACGCCTCCCGTTGCTGCTTCGACGTCCATTCACCTGCTGGTGTGAGCAGCGCGTGGTCCGCCTCACTTACGACCGGGTTCTTATCGTCCTTTCATACGTCTCCAGCCGCCGTCATTTCGTTCTCTCCTTTCGATGTTCGACTCTGCCACACTGTTAATTCACGTCTTGCCACTCATGGAGTCAGTTACCGACTCTCTACTACCTATATCGTTTTATATATAAAATTACCTTGAGATACCCCGGCACTCTGGGATAGCTCCCTGTCTTTTAATTCCTAGAAACAGGCTGCCCTGTCGGTATTTCTCTTTTATCTTCCCCTTCTACACTATTCCCCCCTCTTGCTATTTTAGTCTCCAATTTCTTATATCAGATCCCCCCCTTCTATTTTATCAGATAAGGAGTGTTCCAGGTGCCGTTAATCCCAAGAGCACATGTCTGTAAAGGCCTAATATTATAAATTTTAGTTTACCTATATGTTCAAGAGTTAACTGTAACGAAATTATTAAAGAATAAAGTATTATAAATTTATGTTTCTTTGAAAGGTTTCAGAAAAGTAATATTAGCTTCGCTTAATAACCTAAAATTATGCTTCATGTCTCATTAAATTGCCAAATCGAGGATATTTTATTTCATCCCCTTCCCTTTTTGTTTCTAAATTAATACAATTTGTGTATGATTGCTCAATAAATGACAGATAGACATGGGTTGCTCCAATCCATGTCTATGTGTACATATTTAATATGTCACAATCCATTGAAATTTTGTCCGACACGTTGGATTGAAAATGCACCTGTTGTACAACGTGTAATTAACGTAATTCCAAATGTTAAAAAATATGTAGTAACGATAGAGAAATTACCAAAAAAGTACACTGTGCCAAAGTCTAATTTTTATGAAATAATTAAATTGGCCTGCAAAGATCAAACTTTAACATCAAAGTTACAATTTTATTTAAGTGTGGCTGAAGATTTTAAATATTTCTTAGAGAAATATCAACCAGACAAACCTATGTTACCATTCTTAGCTACAGATTTAGAAGTGTTATTACGAAATTTAATGAGGAGGTTTGTTAAGCCAGATGTGTTGGTAGAAGCTAATACAATTTTTAAGCTTATTAAAATTGATATTAATAATCTTGATGTTATTTTACCTTATAAACAAACTGATATTGGATTTGTAGCAAAGAAACATATTCAGAAATTAGTTAAGTGTGAAAAAATTTCAGAAAAGGCAGAAATTACATTTAAAAAAAGATTGTTCAAAAATTTTGATGAAAATAGTTAAGAAAATGATTGAAAAATCTCCTCTTAATTTTGCTCTTGTTAGAAATGCTGTTTGTTTAAACCCAATTGTTATGGCATCCAACAGTGAAATCTGTCGTGAATATTTTAAAAAAATTTTTGTTATACTGGCTGATTTCCCTATTATTAAGCAAAGTGAATGTGATTATTTCATCCGACAGTATTTTATATTTCTGGAAAAAACAGTGACAACTAACAAAGGAAGTTTTTTAGATTATAAGCAAGATGATGAAAACGGCAGATTAGATACTTTTTTTGCAAAATATATGAATGCTGATGAATTTAATTATTTATGGATTAATTTAAATTTAAAATCATTTTGACATTATTTCATGGACAAGCATCTATAGAAAGAGGATTTTCAATTAATAAAGAGTTGATGACAGATAATATGAAGGAAACTTCATTAATCGCCCAAAGAAGGATTTATGACTATATTAATTATTGTGGTGGTATTTTGCAAGTACCAATTACAAAAGGTTTGATTATCTCAGTGCAAGGTGCTCGCCAAAAATACTTCAATGCATTACAGGAAAAAAAAGAATGAAAATGATGGTAATAAAAGGAAATCGGATGAGAAGGCTGAATTTGAAAAATTAAAAAAAAGAAAAATTGTATTGGAAAACGACATAATTTCTTTATCAAAGGCTGCTGATGAATTGGCATTGGAGGCAGAAAAAAAAATCTAACTTGACTCTCATTGCACAATCAAATAGCTTTAGAAAATCTTTAAAAGAAAAAAAAGATGAATTAAGTGAAATTGAAAATAAATTAAAATTTAAGCAAAATATGTAATTGTAATATTCTTTTTGGGTCATGAAAAAAATAAAATTTCTTCTTAAAAAGTCATGAAAAAGTCATTAATTTTATTTTTGGTGAAGGCGTACGAACCCTGTGCATATATAGTCTGTGATACAACAATCCCCTTTGTTTGTTACCTTTGTGATAAAAGTTAATGTTAGAGGTCAGTATATTATACAAAATGAGAAAGAGCTACCATGGGTAGTAATTAAGTAATTGAACTATAGCAGATTTATTAAGAAGAGCTGAGTATTCTAAAAAGGGTAGAGTAAGCAGCAGCAATAGAGTGTAAAAACATAGTCCACTATACGATCAGGGTCGAGAGAGTAACTGACATAGTCATTAGTTTCTTTTGTCTATATAAGGTACGCAGGGCTCAGGTGATCCTACAGGTAAGAAACGCACGACGCAATGCCTGCACGAAGATCGTTACAATGGTGCCGCTGACCAGTTGCTAGCTGCGTAACGGGGCAGATTGCTGTGTAGGCCGAGCGCACTAGCCGACCTAGGGATGAGGGCGGAAGCAAATCGATTAAGTGGTAGCGAAGAGTCAGTCTTGCGAGCGGGTCTGAAATAGTGGATAACGCTATAGATAATAAGAGCGAGGGAATTAGAGGAACCAGCGAACCAGATGGTCAGAGCAAACCAAAGCCACGGTGGCCAAGGGGAAGCTAATGGGGACAGCTGCAAAGCAAGCCATCGAATCAGGGCTATACGGGGTTGAGACGTTTGCAGAATTTGCCGAGAAACTAGCTGACATTTTCAAGATTGAACCCGATGTGGAGAGGAACTTTATGGCAGCACGGCAATCTCGCATAGAATCGGTGAGCAGTTTCGCTAGACGACTCGAGGGTCTGCTCGAAACATTATTTACAAAAAAAACACATTACGTGAGCATTAAAGAAAAGGCGCTACTCACTCACTTCCTGCTAGGAATACACCCAGCACACCGAAGGGCGCTACAATACATGCAGCCTACCACTTTCGAGGAGGCAGTACAATTCACGAGAATTTGCGAGGGAATGGCCAGTAAAGATAAATGGGCCATGATGGCGGTGCTGGAGTCGGCACAGTTGCCACATGAGGAGCAGCTTGAGGCCTTCTGTTCTGAGAATGAGAAGGGGTGGACGCGAACAGAGGAGAAGAGGGTACCGTTACCACAATGTAACACAAAGAAGCACGAATGCACAACCGAAACAGGCCAAAGCTTGAAACCGCTCAACATAGTAGAGCAGGTACACATTAAACCCCTCAATTCAGCTACTTTGGAGGCTGACAACAATCTTGCAGAAGAGGCTGCAGCCGAGGAAATGGAGAACTACAGCGAGGGTGGCGGAAGTGAGTCGTATAACGACTCTGAAATGAGCACGATGAATGCGATGACAGCTTACCGGGCTCAGAGCGAAGCGTCCGCAATCAGCAACAGCAGCTTACATACCGCCCGTAGAAATACAGGGACGGAGCAATCAGCGGATGCAGACAACGAGGAATCCCGGTGTGCAGAGGGGAGGCACTCTGTCAGCGACAAGCCAGAAACCGAAGCCCCGGAGATATATATCCGCCCACCGTCGTTGAAAGACGCGGTGCAAATGCTGACCGAAATAGAGCGAACCGGCATGCTCATGCAGATAGATCAAATAGACAGACAGCTATGACAGTTGCGGCAACAAATGCAGGAGTTGCAAGCCTCAATCGCAACTGACACTCAGGCGCACAGTGCAAGGGTCCACACACCCGAGGTAGAACTGGCCCAGAAAGTGCATGGTAGCAAGCGAATAAAAGATAGATTAGAGACCCTCACGGACAGGTATCAAGCTTGCTTCGCGGAGAGCACGCAGGAGATGACAGGGATAAGGGGGTATATGGCTGACTATAGCATTAACATGGGGAAAACCATCTTCACGAGACAGTACCCGATCCCCAGCATATACTTAAAGCAATACAAGGAGCTGATACAGCAGTACGCGCGAGCAGGTATTATAGAGCCCAGCTGCAGCGCATGGAACTCCCCGGTGCATTTAGTGAAAAAGGCGAACGGCGAGCTACGGATGACCCTAGACCTACGGAAGGTGAATGAAGAAACACAACATATCGACTTCCCTGCGCCTAACATAGATGAAATCATACATAACTTAAACGGGCATCAGATATTTTCGGTGCCGGACTTAGAGTCCGGGTACTTTCAAATACCCATAGACCCCCAACTGCGACAATGCTACGCGTTTCAGACACCATGGGGCAAGTATCAGCTCACTAGGTTGCCCCAGGGTGGTTGAAACTCATCACAGCTATTTCAGTCTTTCATGGCAGATGTGCTCCGCGACAAAATAGGGCAGGGAGTATACGTCTTCCTTGATGACATTCTAATATACTCAAAAACCGCGGAAGAACACGAGCATATCCTAACCTGGGTATACGAGCGCCTGCAAACATACAACGTCAAATTGCACCGCGAAAAGTGCCAACTCGCCAAACCGGAGGTACGATACTTGGGACACGAAATCGGTAGAGACTGAATATACCCCGACAAAGGAAACGTGGAGGCTATCCTTTGACTACAGCCACCGCGTACGGTACGACAGACACGCAGTTTTCTCGGCGCGGTCAATTTCTATAGGCAATTCATCCCCCATTTGTCAGGGTTAGTTGTACCGCTCACAAACCTCACCAGGAAAACAAACAAATTCAGGTGGACCGAGGAGTGCCAACAAGCGTTCACACGGATGCATCCAATGAAGCGATGGGGGCAGTCCTGCAACAGAAGACTGCGCTAGGGTACCAGCCAATAGCATATTACAGCGCCAAGTTCCATGGGGCGGCCTGTAGGTACAGCGTTATTGAAAAGGAGGCTATGGCCATAGTCAAAGCACTGAAACATTTTCGAAATATAATCCTGGGATACCAGGTGCACGTAATATCGGATCATAAACCGCTGGAATTTCTGAAAGGGATGCGCGGAGCAAACCAGCGAATACTGCGCTGGGCACTCGAGATTGAGGAGTTCGATATCACTATAGCTCACATCGACGGAAAGAAGAGCTCCGTCGCGGACATGCTGTCACACCAGAACAGGCGCGAGGAGGTGACGGCGCTTCTGGTAGATGAGGGAGATTGGGAGAGCGAATTGATGCGAGCGCAACACACGGACCCGTGGATCCAGCGAACCAAGCAAAACGGATCACAGGGCACACAAGAGGGTGGCTCCCATCAACAGGTCACGTACAAGGTTATTAAAGGGCTGCTTATGCGATTAGACAAAGACCACAGAGGAGCAGACAGGCAGAGAATATGCATAGGAAAAAAAATGAGAACACCGGTGATCAGCGATGCGCACGACAGCATCATAGCAGGCCATGGTGGGATACGGAAAACCCACAATAGGGTATAACACACATATTACTAGCCCGGCATGTTTAAAGATATCAAGCAACATATCCAACAATGTAGGACTTGCCAGCGCTCCAAGCAAAAAAAAGGCAGAGCACCATACCAGGAGGGACTGAACGCGACGCGGCCTTTCCAGACTATTGCCATGGATGTCATAGGGCCGATGGAAACATCTAGTGATGGTAGACGCATTTACCCGCTTCCCGGAGGCCGTTCCATTAAGGGAACAATCAGCAACGACTATAGCCAAGGCCCTCTTCCGCAATATAGTCTGCCGTTATGGCATACCGGAAACAATCGTCACGGACCGGGGACAGAATTTCATGTCCGAGGTCCTCCAACTGATGTATCGAGATCTCAAAGTAGTGCACAGACCCACAACAGCATACCGTCCTACGTCCAATGCGATATGCGAGCGTCTGAATCAAACTCTGGTGGAAACGCTGAGAACACTATGCCAGAACCACCCCAGAGAATGGGTGGAGATGTTGGATGCGGCACTATTTTCGATAAGAACAGCCACCCATGAAAACCTTGGTGAAACTCCAGCCTACCTCGCGTATGGATTTGACCCTGTAACCCTGGGCAGCCAACATCTAAAAGATGATATGCAGGAAACAGACTATAAACAGTATAAATCAGCATTAACCGAGAGATTAGCCAGAGCGAGTGAGTCAAAGGCAACGCAAACAAAAAATAGACAGGATCAATGGTGATAGGCGGCTGACAGACCACTATCAGGTGGGGGACAAAGTGTGGCTGCTACGCAAAGGCGGTAGGAGGAGAAAGCTCGCATAGAAATACCTGGGTCCATACAAGGTCACAAGAAAACCGAACAAGGTCAATTACGAAATACAGAGCGTAACAGGACAGAAAACCCAGACAGTACATGTCGACCGCTTAAAAAATACATCCCAAGCGGGCAACAGCCCCACCAAACAGCAGATGCTGGTAGTGACTCCCCAGGAAACGACGACAGACCCATATTTGTCTGATCAGGAAGAAGAAGACAGAGGTAGCGAGGCACCAGGTCGAGCACAGATAAGGAGAAGGGAAAGACCATACCCTAGAGCACTGACGCGTGACACATACGAGGTAAGACCGTGAACACCCCCCCCCAAACTACAGAGAACTCAAACGCGCCGGGATAAGAGAGTAACTAGATGAGGGTGGGTGATGAGTAGAAAATGCCCGGTAGGAGTCAACTGGCCATCGTCCAATTAGCGACGCACCCTCAGATCGGTGGTGTTGGCGTATGATTAAAATTATTGGGGATTAATTTTGATTTTGGGTAAGGGTAGGCCTCTGTGACGACACGTGCGTAATATCGTAATTGATATTCCACACGTCCCATCACTACAAACATGAAAGCTGTAGCTCACATGTTTGTGTTAGTTTACAAACAGATAATGGTGAACACACAGCAGTTGAAAATAAATGTAATGTAGGTAAGGGTGACGATAAAAAAGGAATAATAAGGTTAGCAGGAAAGAAAACCATTCCTGGCCGAGGGAAGAAAGATAAGTGATGGAAACGTAAAAACAGATATTATGATAGAATAAGGAAGATCTAATTAATAGGAGATCGAACAGAAAGAAAGCCAAAAGACACACTCAGAAAGAGGAGTAAATTTTGTTATGAGTATAATGTAATAGTGTGATACAAATATAGGAGTGAGACACAATATAAAGCAGTTTTATAGTTTGTAATTTTATTAAGTAGAGAATTAAGGAATTTTATATATAAGAAACCGATCAAATATGGAGATCGATAGCAGGATAGGCCTAACGAAAGAGTTAAATCAGGGATTAAGTGTGAACTTGTGGAGACAAAGAAGAGAAGGGTGTGAAAGGCGTTGCCAGGGCAACCGACAACGCCGGAACGCAATTCCTGGAACGAACCGAGAAGAACAATAGAAATCAAGGTCAAGGGATTAACGGTAGCGGAGAGAGAAGGAACTGAAAAAGGATATATAATCGCAAGGAACTTCGCAGTGATCAGATGTAATATTTCTAACGGCACAAATGGTGTTACAGTTAGCTAACATGGGGCTAAACGACGACCAGCCCGAAAATTTTATGACGAGCTTGGACGCAGCGAGAGGAGAGCCACGATCCTAGTGTACGACTCCAGAGGAGCGTCTCGCCGAGCGGAAGTGCACACAGCACGGCGTGAGAGCGGAAGAGTGCGATAACCTCGGCGGAGCGGAGCCGATCAGACGTCGTGCAGAAGCACGTGGAGCCAAGTAGAGCGATATCGATCATCGATGGAGTCAGCGAGTGGAGAGCACAGTCACACCAAAAGAAAGTAGTGAAGTGTCAGATAAGTGAAAGTTTTCATTACCATGTATGGGCCCACGCGTAAAATTTGAGTTGCAATATATCTCCGAAGGTTATAGAAAGATGTAATAGATCTAGATAGTAATATGATGCTGAGAGAATTAAGCTTTATAGTAAAGTGCGTTGGAAGTGAAAGATCTGAAAAGGAACTGGGTTAAAGTGACAATTAGACAGTTTAATGTGATTGATTTGTAAGTGAAATACAGTTAAATTGTTCCCCTTTTATATTATAAGTTATGTTCTTTAGACATTGAAATTAAGTTAAGTAGAGTTTAGAACAGATGAGTTAAGTCCAGGGCATAAATTTGTTTTCTGATTAATGTATTTGAGTTATAAATTTGTTCCAATAAATATTCCATTGCATTCATAATCATACACGTATCTGAGTGCATCATTGTGCTAGTAGAATTAGAAGGTTTAGAATATTTTAATAAGTCAGAAGCAAGAAGGTATCAAGAGGGAGAACCCCTTACATGTTTCTTGACTGGGCTATCTATGGTTAAGTTAGATTACAGCATCTATTTTGAATAACTGGGAAGGTATGAGGGAGTACTTCACTGGGTATACTGTGTGTTCATCATAATGGTATGTTCTAGTTCAAATTAAGAACCTAAGGTCGTTTATTTTGCTTATTTTATGCCCTGTATCACCGACTATTGCTATTAGATAATGAAGGTAGGAATGAGTGCATTTCTTCCTCTGTGTTTGACACATGAGGGACAGTAGCTTAGCTTACGATTTAACGTAAGGTGAAACTGTGCTGTTAAGAACCCTCACTTGTAAGAAATAGGTACATAGATACCCACTCAAGGTTAATATGCATATATAGTCTGTGATACAACAATCCCCTTTGTTTGTTACCTTTGTGATAAAAGTTAATGTTAGAGGTCAGTATATTATACAAAATGAGAAAGAGCTACCATGGGTAGTAATTAAGTAATTGAACTACAGCAGATAATTAAAAAGAGCTGAGTATTCTAAAAAGGGTAGAGTAAGCAGCAGCGATAGAGTGTAAAAACATAGTCCACTATACGATCAGGGTCGAGAGAGTAACTGACGTAGTCATTAGTTTCTTTTGTCTATATAAGGTACGCAGGGCTCAGGTGATCCTACAGGTAAGAAACGCACGACGCAATGCCTGCACGAAGATCGTTACAAAACAAGCATTTTCGACTGAATTGAAAGGGCCTTGAGATTAGCCAAAATGCAAGACAGGTTAGCATTAATGCAACGGATATTCAAGTAAAAAACTGAGAGATAGTTGCTAACCAGAGTATTGTATCGGCAATATAATTCGTTTAATGCAAAAAAATGTTTTCAGGAGGTTATTTTATATAACAAATCTTTTGTATATATTATGAGACAAGTCCATTTAATTCTTTCTACTAAGGAAGCATATTATATGGATCTATAAAATTATTTTTTGTCTGTCTTTTTAAATGAATATTTTACTTCTATTAAATGAGATGCTCATTAATGATGGGCAATATTTGATACTAATATCATATACTAAAAGTTTATTCCATACACATCAGATTTCTGTCCTGCTTTATGAGGAGACAAAAATTCTAATATCGAATAGTATCAAATGCGAAAATTCTGACAGTATCGATGACTATAAAATATACGATACCAAAGTATCGCCCATCACTAATACCCATCTTGATTTTCATTAGGTTAGGTTGGTAAAGAGATGGCTTTCCATACTGTCCATGATTTCGGCAGTAAAATCCCATTAATGTTGTACATTACATAATTATACTATGCACTGTATACAGTATAGCAGATATTCGGGTAGAGTGTCAATATCGCTAGGGTCGTAGGCCCAACTCTGTGAGAACAAGCATTTTAGGCTGAATTGAAAGAGTCTTGAGATTAGCCAAAATGCAAGACAGGCTAGCATTAATGCAGTGGATATTCAAATAAAAAACTGAGAGATAGTTGCTAACCAGAGTATTGCACACATTGTTAATTAGGGTATTAATATTTTCAACTGGTGTAGATCACCAATAAAATAAAATGAAAATAAGAGTGCTACAAAAAGAAAAATAGATATAGTTAAGTAAAAATAAAATATTGGTGAGATACCTAAATATGGATATAAAAAAAAAAGTAAGAAAAATAAAATTAGAAATTTAAAATTAAAGGTTAAAAATTAAAATTAGAAAAAAATTTTTTAATTTAATTTATTTATTTATGAATTGGGATCCAATACGCCCATCAAGCGCCTGTATGGCCAGATGGCTGATGAGTGTGGGACCCTGGATGGACCTAGATTCACGACTGCTGTTTGCAGCAGCCAGGGGGGGGGGGAGGGTGTGAAAACTTGTCTATCACTGATGGTCGCCCATCCAGTGACTAGCCGTGCCTGATGGAGCTTAACTTCACATAAGTTGTGTTTAGTGAAAGCCCACCAGACCACAGCCTCCCCCCCCTTAACCGAGAGCAAAATAAAGTTATTACTTAACCGAAAAGTTAACAAAATGCACGTAAATGATAAATAACTTAAAATATAGAATAAACTAACCATCAACTTGAAACAAAACTAGGTAGGGTAGATGTACCAGTAATTGACAGTTTAAGACTTTACTGTGAAACGAAATTGTGTACATAAATCAAATTGCATTTTGAAACTTTTCTAGTTATACCATTAAATTGTAAATATAATGCAGAATGTGCCAATCTCTAAACAATTATATCTTTAAAAGCTATTAAGTTATTAAATTTTTTCCTAACTTCATCAATCACCAGTAGTTGACAGTTAATGCACCAGAAGTTGACAGGCAGTTTTACCAGTAATTGACAATATTTTAATTGCACATTTTTATTATATGTTGTTGTTTGTCTTCAGCTTTTTCCCATTTCCACATGGGGTCGCTGTGTTATTTTTTTTTTGTTTTTGATTTGGCAATGATTTTTACAGCCGGATGCCCTTCCTGACGCCAACCTCACGAGAGGAAATGTCAGAAAAAGGAAAAACACAAACATCCATGCCCTTAGCGGGATTCGAACCCGCGACTCGCTGGATCCGAGAGCGATAAGACCTACGCTTTAACCCTCTCGGCCACCGAGCCGGCGCACATTTTTATTATATAGTTTTACAAAAAAAAATGACAATATTCAAAAGTAGCTGATGAAATCCAGCATTTTTAAGAATGTGTAAAGTGTTTAACATTAACTAAAATTGTGCTTTTTAAAACTAAAGTTGTTCATTTAGATCGTTTGTCTTTTTTTTTTCTTTGAAATGATATATAAAATCAGTCCACTCCCACGTCGAGTGCAAGGACCATAGAAAATGAAGGTGTTTTCCACTAGTGCAATATCATCAGACCTTGGCCAACAAATTGTTCATAGAAAACTTGGTTTTTGACGGTTGTTCTCCTACTTGCAAAATTCATCCAATTCACCCTATGCTACTTCTTGTCATAGTAAACAGAATAGTAGTTTTCTTCTTGGAAGATAACTTGTCCTGGGCTCTTTGTTGAACGTCTTTGTGACAAGATTCAGGATGTGATATTTCAATAGATATATATATTTGTTTTATGTGTAAAAGATAAGGGTCAACAGTGGCTTAAATAAAACAGAATAGCGGTTTAATCAGAATAGGTTGAGAATACAATCCATGCTACATTAACTACCCAGTAAATCGAAACAATTATTTGATGTAAATAAGCAAGAAAAGAAAACTAACACCTTCCCTAAAGAAGGTTTGACAATCTGTCTAGTACAACTAATTGGGAGTCTTTGGGTTTTAGACTGGTACTAATTATTACATGATCATAGATATATCACTGCTATATTAATGCTGATCGCAGTTGATTGTATTGTCTGCTTATCTACTACTTGTTTATTCTTGTTATATTGTATTTATCTTGCATATTATTGTAAATAAATCTTCTTCTCGCATATCAATCGGTCCCACCCTTTTCTTAATTTAAGTTGGCACCCTTCTTAGGAAGGACTGCTGACGAAGTGATGTCTGAATCTAAAAATCACTTCACCATACTTACATATTTATTATGGAAAATTGCTGATCTTGTACTTAGGCCTAAAAAGGACAGGTTTTTAAACGACCGCTCTTCTATCGGGAGGAATGGGGGGGGGGGGGCAACTTTTTTCCAAATCTGAGATTACAAGACAACCCCACCCCCCCTTCATTTTTTGACACCTTATTTTCGTGAAAAAAACTTTATTATATTTAAAAAAACCTTGTTTTAAACAACAAAAAAAAAAATTGCCAAAAATTTTTTGTATTAACCGTATATTCATAAAAAAATGTTCGTATTATTGGAGCAATTTTACATGTAAATTACATCGATGGGGTTGGGCCAGAGAATAATTTTGTATTAAATGGGATTTCGTATTAAGAGAGTTCGTAATAAGTGGGCTATGGTGTAGTAGATGAATATACTGGTGGGCGTTTTGAAGTTATAATTCTTTTAGTAATAAAATGTAAACTCTGTTAATGCACAAAATACTTCATGAGATACACTCTTAAGAGTGCGATATCATTGCAATATGTGGTCACCATTACACTAACGTCATTGCATCGCTTAATTCGAACTTCCTTGCGTTTTATTTTTGTTTTCATATTTCTTTTTCGGCGTCTTACGTGTTGTATGTCCGAAAAATCCTAAATCAGGGAGAGGCTGTATACTTACCTATGTAAAGCTAATCTATATTGAATAAATCATAATATTTCATGAATCAGTAATAAATCATTATAATCTATATTTCTTTCTTAAGAAGGGCTTTATTATTTCTTTCTTGGTGGAAAAAAAACTGCGAGAGCCTTTAAAATGGAAATAATTTTTGATATAGTTGTGGTAAATTTTTTGTTTATAAAGTGATGATCAGAATTCTTTAGTTCAGTTCTTGGATTAAAATACAAATTTTTGAAAATTAACATTTTAACAGTCTTAAAGTGAAATGTTTTAAAATTTTGTTCTTTGTTTTTCCAGGTAAAATATTTAGAAGATATGCAGCATGTGACTGTTTTATTTTGTCACCTCTGTGTGCATTGATGAGAAAATGGAAACTGCTGGATGTGAACTGTTTCAAGAAGATTATGGAACTTTTATTTTGGAATTTTCATTCGATGGTTATCAAGCCTCTTCTGCTCTCTTGGCTAAATTTATTTGCATACTGGTATTACATTTGGCCAATTTCAGAAGTCATCATAAAAGTCTTTGGTTATATCAATTGTTTTAAATCATACAATTATGACAAGCCCAAGAAAGATACTTTGAAAAGAAAAGGAATTGATTTTTCTGATGGATTGAAGCAAACAAAATGCACTGTAATACCCAACTTTTTTTTATGTAATTTTTTTTTAATTTGTTAGAATATTTTAAATATAACACATCACATGTCCCATTTTCCCACAAAAATTTTCTTAACATATACAGGGTGTTTTTGAATTGAGTACAGATTTTTTGGGAGATGATAGAAGAGGTCCTTAGAAGTATTTTTTGTCATATGAACATGGGGTCCTCGCAGCTCCGTTTACTTACAATACTGCATTGAACAATCAAATGACATCGGGACACAGTGTGCATTGATAGGCCTAGATTATTTTATTTTTAACAATTAACACAAGCAATCTACTATATGACTTTTACAGTAATTGTTCGAAATGACTGCCATTTGCTTCATAGCACAATTCGCAACGCCTTATGATGGATTGATGTACGCGTGGAAACACCTTGACGAAGTTTGTTCTAAGACTTTTCAACAAACAAGCACGTGCACCTTGAAATTTCTTTGCAAACAATTACTTTAAAAGTTGTTACAGTAGATTGCTTGTGTTAATTGTTAAAAATACAATAATCTACCAACGCACACTGCGTTCCGGTGTCATTTGATTGTTCAATGCAGTATTGTAAGTAAACGGAGCTGCGGGGACCCCATGTTCATATGACAAAAAATACTTCTAAGGACCTCTTCTATCATCTCCCAAAAAATCTGTACTCAATTCAAAAACACCCTGTATATGCATATTTTGATTATAACAGTCATCTGTCAGCATGACAGAACAAAATTGTGACAGAGTATTTATGCATTTACATAGCTGATGAGAGAACATACAGTATTAATTAATATTACTGACAAAACTTGACTAAATTCATCAGTTGATTTGTTGGTCTAAATTCAACAGTTGATTTGGATCCATTTTAATTCTGTGTGTATGGTTCTGCCAGATATGGATCAGGAGCAATGTTGATTTTAATCATTTGGATTTAAATTGGAAGTAATGGAGGTACACTTTCTTTTATATTAAGTAAAAGCAGAAGAAAACTTTCTGACAAATTTAAACAAAAAAACCAAAATTATTCAGAATACAAGATTTAAAGATTTAACGGTAAGGTAAATTTTTAGGCAGAGTCAAGGTTCTCCTTTGTTAGGCACACACGTGGTCTGAACTAGCCAGCACTAAACAGTTCACACTTATCTCAAAATTTCAAAGCTTCAATAATCAACCGCTCGTAATTTAAAGTTGAACACTTACATAGTCAAACCAATCCCAAATGACAATAAACAGACAGCGTTTAGTTTATGGCGAACAGGCTAGGTATTCAATTAGGTCTAAGGGGTACTTACAGTCGGGAGTGACATATACTCCTTCGTGGCATAGATCTATGGTGATGTTTATCGTACTTGAGCGGCGGTCTCTAGTAATGGCATTCACGCTGATGTTTCTTCTCTGTCCAAACGATTCATGATCAGGACTAATCGTTGAAATTCAGGCACTGGATGCCACTGTTGATGCCGATGAAAAGGCCGAGAAACCAGGCAACACACTCCTGATCTCCAGTTAAACTTGCCTTCTTCCTACTTCTCCTTTCCCAGCATGCCTACGCTGGAACTCCCCTTTCTTTTCACTCCGGATCTAAGGCCACTGTTTTTTCCAGATAGGCCAAACAACCCCCTAGTGGCCTATCTCACCAACACTGCCTATTTGCACAGAAGTTCACTATATAAGCCCACTCAAAAGAGACCCAAACAAAATACAAAATCCATTATACACATAATGGTGACGATGTCACAGTACAATATGTTCTATTTTATCTGTATAAGTCATTTCAAACGACGACTGCCTCGGTCATGACTCATTTCTTTTAGCTACAGTTACCCTTTTAGACAAAGATTGTGGTTCATTTTTCCTGTTGTGACATTTGTCTCTTTCAAATGCTTGAAACTTGTTTAGTTTTATCGTAAACCACGTGGCCAGGAGGCCACCTATCTTCATAATCACCAGCCCTGTGACTTGCTGTGGAATGAAGTAATTTGTTACGCCGTCAACAGATGGAGCCAGTGTCAATGACATCAGCAGCCAATGAGGAGCTAGTACTCTAGTAAGAGCGGGGCCTGCTCTCGTAGGAAATATAAAAGGAAAAGGCTTTCGGATTCGCAGTCAGACTGGTTTCAGATTCCATCCGATGAAGAGAGTTCCTGATCTGCTGATGAGATGTCGCCCAGTAGACTGCGAACCGTAAGTACCCCCATTCTCTTTATTTTCCTCTATTGACCAAGCGATAATAATTATGGTAGAAGTCTTGAATCTGTGTGATGCTATTTCTCCATTACGAGGAATTTCACGATTTATAAATTATGGTCCGGATCTGATTATTATTCTTGCTAATTATTACTTTCCAATTTATCAAGTTAAAGTTTCCTGCACATGTTTTTTTTTTTTTTTGAAACATTATTCATTTTGTAAATACTGCATGCTTATTTTTACTTTATAAACCTTAAAACTTAATCGTTTCAATTAATCATCTTGTAAATAAATCGCATATAGTTAAGTTTATCTGCTTAGGAGCCTTTTCTTGTATTTAATCTTAATTTTAATCAAATATCCGATATGATAATTACTGGAATATCACACTGTGATGGAATCCTCTGGATACTTGTGCTTTGTTGTTTTAATCATGGCTCCAGTGGCTCAACACTGAGTCCATTTGCAATATCAGTTAGATCCTTTCTCTCCATGCTCATCAAGTTCTATGATTAGACTCTCCCAACTCCTTAAATAGGTGATGATGGATTAAAACAAATTTAAGTCATGAAGTCAAGTTCAGATTTAAACAGACACTAGATCACTCTTAACACTCCGATGTGCGATGGAGTCAAAATGACTCATTTTCATACCTTAACTCGCAATAAATTTGCTTCTGTAACATTCAGAAGAAATTCGGGAGCCCGACAATTGGGTGGACGACAGTTGGGTGAACGACAATTCGGTGGACGACAGTTGGGTGAACGACAATTCGGTGAACGTCAATTGGGTGGACGCGTCAATTGGGTGGACGCGACAATTCGGTGGACGTCAATTGGGTGGACGCGACAATTCGGTGAACGTCATTTCGGTGGA
>JAHWFO010031089.1:496533-514520 GCA_023313115.1 Rhysida immarginata | reverse complement strand
AATAATGACGGAGAAAAGAAGGAACGTAGTAAAATAAGGATAAGAAATTAGAAAATTTTGCGAATGTTAATTAGAAAATAATATAAATTGATTGAAACAACGTTTTATGAATTTATTTATTATAACATTAAAAACATAGGCCTAGATTTTAAACACGTGGAGTTAAAAAAACAAAAAACAAAAATCTAGAAAAATCCGGGAGATAGCTTTACTGATAAGAAGGGGGAGGGGATGAGTCATAGTGATAAGGAGGGAACGGGAGTGGGAAATTTGAAGGAGATGATTGGATACACGTAATTGGTAACAACTCAGAATGCAGTGAAAAGAAGTGTGATCATGGGAGATAGTGAAAAAGAAAGGTGATGAGACAGCTTCCGGACAGCGAGAGAATAAGTTCGAAAGTGTCTTTGAAAAAAAAAAAAAGTGCCAAGTCAATATCACTCGGTAGAAACCGATGGAGCGCAATCTAGCCCGTCCTTAGCCCCAACCATGTCGGTGTAAGGAGCGTCCCCGACGGCCAACGTGACGACCGTAGGTGCAGGCAACACCTAGTCAAGGCAATGTGGATGACTTAAGTGGTACGACAAGAAGGACCAGCGGTTTTCTAGCGGGGTAGAATAGTCGAGGGCAGCTTGTGGTGGCATAGCAAGCACGGGCCCGAGTTCTAAACTGGGAAACCACGAGGCATCAGTCAAGCAGTCAACACGGCGTTGGAAACCAGCCAAGGCGTTGGGAGAAAGGACGACTTAAACCAGCGGCAGGCAAGGAAAAGCGGGAAACCTCCAGGGAACACGATCGTGGTACACAGCGACGTAAAATACAAGTTAAGACTGCTACAGATAAGTACTTTTGAAATTTTCGTATACGGATACGGGCCCCAACGAGCTCTAGAGACATTTGACATTCCGACAACAGAAACATTCAATACAACTATTTATTCATCTAATTGGAAATTAATACATAGTCTCCTTTAAAGTATCCTATGCATATTTGTCAGTTTACTGTGATAATTAGGCTTAATTTATAACATTATAGATAAATTTATTGATAAGCACGTGTTTAGTGTTTAGGCCTATCTCAAAAAGGGAAAGGGGTAACGAGACAAAAAAGAAATTGTTCAGGGATAGTAATATTTTGTTTGATTAAGTAATTGAGGGAATATAATAATCTATTTCAATATTTATCTGTCAATTTTTTTCTTTATTTGTGCTTTTTGCAGAAAAGATAATACCCAAATTTTACTTATGTTTAGCCTAATTAAGTTTATTCCATTTTTTTTTGTCTATATTCTGGGGTTTATTAGTTAAGTACATTGTGAGAAAAGATAGTTATTTAGCATAAATATCTAGTGGTGTAAAATTTTGTAATTCGCATTAATCAAACAAAATAGGGTGTTGACCTTATCATACTACATTTCAAAATTTTAATAAACAATTTCATTTATTCAAAATTTAGACGTTCCTTCTTTTCACATTATTGTTGGTTGTTAAGCACGGTAATATTAAGCTACATTTAAAAAGGGATTTAATACATATTGGTATCGTACGGGCTAAGATAAAGATACGGGGTTAGCCATATAAAAAGCATTCACTATACGATCACAGGAGTTAAGGGCCATTATCATTATAAGTTAGTAACTAAGAACAGCCAAGGTAAGTGGTTAAGATAGTTGATTAGCGTAATTAGTATTGTAATAGAGTGACAAGAAGACGTTATTCCGTCACAAAAGAAATGGCACAAAGATACTCTCACCGGCTAGATGACTTCGATCACAGCATTCGACAGTCTATGGGACTCACAGTGGCACACATTTTCTCTCTCGAAGGCAACTTTTTCTCAGTCCGGGCCTACATCAACACGTGGCTCTTGGATTCATTCTTGTTCCGCATTCCTATGTCCTTTCTCCTTGCTCCACCACGCTGTTGTCCCCCTCGCCACTCGGTTTCCCAGCATGCCTCGCTCTTCCCACCAATCGAAAAAAGAAGCCCTCAACGACGCTCCAAAACTCTTCCTTGATCCCCTTTCATGCAGAGACACACAGAATTTTCCCCATAAGTCGCTCATGCAGAGGTCGAAATAATTAATACTTCTAACACAATTAGAATATATATAGCTACAAGAAAATTTTTTTGAAAAGGGTGGCAATAGATGTTAAACACAAAAAAAATTTAATTACAAACTCGTACAAAGTTAAAATTGTAAAAGTGGCATTTTGTCACACGACTCCCCTCAAGAGAGAAAAACTCCATATTAATATATGGTCTTTTCTCAGTTACCTTAGTCTATTACCCGCTGCATGCGATTATAGACAACTATAGGGCGTGGATGTAAGTTATAATAACCCCTCTCCTCACCCCACTTCAACTCCAGGTTCCATTCTATTATGTCTACCTATAATGATGGGAACCTCATCACTTTCTTCCCCTTCTTCTTTGTATTTGTTTCTATTAATATTAACACTTGAGCGAATCCTGTTGACTTCCCTTCTCTGTGTTCTTAAATCAAAGTATTTTTTAAGACGTTCTGTATGAACCACCATTTCATCACCGTTTCGTATTCCCTTAATGCAATAGTTGACCTCATTAATTCTTCTGATTATGCGAAACAGTCCCTTATATCGGAATCCAAATTTGTTCTTTCCTTTCCCTTTAATCAATAACCAAACTCTGTCCCAACCCAAAGCCTTCCAGTTTCCTACCCACATTCCTTCTACTTATTCTTTTCGTCCGATGATCTTTACTCACGTTATTGGCAACCTTCCTAGCCTCTTCAATTCTCTTGACGAGGCTTTCCCTGTATTTATTTATTTGAACAGTCTGAACAACCTTCCTTTCCTCCCAACCATAGGGTTTACGAGGATCCTGCCCGTACAGTAGAAATGCGGGAGTTTCTTCGAGATTCTCATTTTCAGAATTTCTAATTGAGAACAGGGCTGGGTTCAAATACCTATCCCAATTCTGAGGTTTATTTTCGCACAGTCTACGAATTGTCTCTATAATTGTTTGGTTCAAACGTTCCACCAAACCATTTGAGGTGGGGTGGTATGCCTTGGTGAATTTTTGCTTTACACCTAAATCATCACATGCAAGCTTCATCATCTCAGATGTGAAGTTTGCACCCCGGTCGCTTATAATCTCAGCAGGAATGCCGTATCTACATACAATCAATTCTTTAAATGCTCTAACAATATTTGCTGTGCATTGATTTGGAAGGGCCTTGGCTTCAGGGAATCGAGTCATCACATCAATAAAGACTACAGTGAAACTGTTTCCATCATTACTTTCCTTGACCGGACCAATCACATCCACAGCTACCTTTTCGAATGGTCTAGTAGCGTTTATACCTTCTTGTATGGGTGCCCTTCCCTTCTTTGAGCGTGACCGCTGGCATACTTCACATGACTCAATGTATCCTATAACGTCTCTATTCATTCCTTTCCAATAATAATAACGTGATATCTCATAGCACGTGGCTCTCGTTCCCCTGTGTCCTCCAAAACCACTGGAATGGACTGTCTCAATAACCTTAAGTTTATCCCCATCCCCCACACACAATTGTTTACTCTTATCCCGACCATTTTTGGAGTGACTTCCCATATGATATAACACATCATACTGTTTTTCTCACTCTCACCCTTTAATAATTTTACCAGTTCGGGATCTGACTTTGCCCACCTATAACATGGTTTTTTAATTCACTGAAGTTGAATATTTGCCTTGTCAAGAATATCTCTATATGAGCACGTGAGAGCATGTCAGCTATCATATTTTCTTATCCTTTGATGTGCTGGACTTTAGGGCAATATTCTTGAATTTCGAGGGCCATCTCAATAACCTCTGGTTATGCCCTTGCATTTTTTGTAAAAAGACCAGAGGCTTATGGTCGGATCGTACAATTAGCTCAAAACCCAGAACCATGTGTTTAAAATGCCTTGGTGCGAGCACAATTGCCAGGCATTCCTTTTCGATCGTGCTGTATTTAAGCTGAGCTCCCTTGAGCTTAGCAGTAAAGTATGCTATGGGTCTTATTCCCTTCCCGTCTCTTTGTTGGAGGACAGCTCCCATTGCCTCATTTGATGCATCAGTATCTAATAAGAATTCACGATCATTTGGTGGGGTTAGAAGAGGAGGATTTATGAGCATGCTTTTAATTTTAGAAAATGCGCTTTCACAATTATCATCCCATTGAAAACGAATCCCCTTCTTTGTTAGGTTCGTAATAGGTGCCAAAATTTGAGATAAGTTCGGGATAAATGATCTATAGAAGTTGATAGATCCCATTATGGATTGCACCTGTTTAACATTTTTTGGTGTCGGAAGACTCCAAATAGCTTCTAGATTCTCGGGGTGAGGCGCAACACCTTCCTTGGATAACATGTGACTTAAGTATAGTACCTTAGGTTGGCAAAATTGACATTTGCCCTTCTTTATGATGAGTCCCTTTTCCTTAAACTTATCCAACACCCATCTCACCATCTTAATGTGTTCATCAAATGATTTGCTGTATATGAGCACATCATCTTGGAAGCAGTGTACCCCTCTACCTACATACTCCCCCAAGACGTCAGTCATGTATGACTGGAAGGCATGTGCAGAGTTCTTTGCTCCCTGGGGCATTCTTGTTAATTGATATTTTCCCCAGGGCGTTGAAAAAGCAAAGCATTTTCTGATATGCTGATCAAGGGGAAGCTGAAAATATCCCGAGTTTAGGTCAATGACCGACATTACATTGCACTTATTTGTACCATTATGTATGTCTTGTATTCTTGGAAGGGGAAAATCCATTACTTTAGTTTTATCGTTCACCCTACGAAGGTCCAAAGTGAACCTGATATCACCGTCTTGTTTTGGCACAATGTGAATTGGGGAATTCCAATCAGAGTTACTGGGCTCAATGATTCCTGCTGTGAGATATTGCCCAATCTTATCTCTTAATTTATTTAGATATATCTGTGGGATGGGGTACTGTCTCGTGTATACAGGGGTTGTCATAACAATTTTGAAGTTTACTGATATATTGTTAACTCCAGTTAATGTCTATATCTCCTCACCAAACATTCACTGTACTCTTCTACCTTTTGAAAGAATTTATCTCTCTCAACAGGTCTCACTTGCTTTTCTGCATTTACAATATGGAAGACTTCCTCATGGGTGAGAGCGTCATTAACTCCACATTCCTCAACATCAAGTGCAATTTTGGATATCAGATCAATCCCTGCAATCCCCTTAAAGTCCCTATTAGTACTAGTCCCTATCTCTTAAATTCATGATTAAGAATTGTCTTCTTCCAGCCTCCATCCCATCCATACTGACATTAGCATTAATAGCTTCCTTGACCTTTACTATTCCATCCCCAATGCCCATTACTCTGTAATAATGTGACATATGTGATACGTCACATGAGTGCAAATACAAATACTTTTTATTTGCACTCGTTCTATAGCCAACTTTGTGATCAACTCTTTTAATTACATTCTATTGATGATAATTTTTATTCAACTTTATACTTTCCCCTTGCTTACATCTTGAATCTATTTAGTCTCTTATTTAGGCCTATCTTTCGTTGCTCCGACCCACCAAGTTTCAGAGCGTCACTTGTTTCGTGTGCAAAAAAGAGAGAAACGAGACTTCTGAAAGCGTGTTGCTAGGCAACAACGAAAATTTATAAAGCATTGCCTGCTTTGATATTTAAAACGAAAGTTTCTCACAAACGAACTTTTCTCATCCTTGGTGAGGTGGTGAGCAATGATTGATTGGCTTAAAGCTTTCCTGCGCAGCGAGCGTTGTTTATAAAAAGGGGAAAAAGCTCTCTCAGCTCTCGCTGGGCTTTTTGTTCTCATCTCTCTCTCGCACGTATGCACTCGAAGGTGGGAGGTCTCAAATAACTGAGTCCTGTCATTTCGTTTTATATGTCAAATATGTCTTCTCAATGATGTATTCAATACATAATTTCATGATTGAGACATCAGTCCTCTCAGACGAACAATTGTGAAGATAAAATATTTTGCCATGGATGGTTCACTGAAAGATAATCATGCATAGAACTATTGCCATGAATAGCGGAATCAAAACTAAAGTAGAGGAGCTTTAGTGACATCAAAGCTCAACAAAAGGCAGGTCAACCAGGCTCATTGAAACATTATCAGATGTAACTGAAGGCGTTTCAACCAGGTGACAGACATCTGTGACATGACGCAAGGATCAACCAGGTCTCTTGCGAGTGATTAATCGAAGGAAGAGAAAGCGAGTTGTGAATCCACGAGGTAACGGTGGCGGCAGCCGTGGGGTGGAGGATCAGCATCGGCCTAGCTGAATCGACGCCTCCGATGATAAGAGCAACGTCACATCGAAGGAGCACACACGATTCATGGAACGGGCCCCAACGATTATCATCATAGGTGAAAACGTTCATCAAGTTCTTCAACATACTGTCTTGGTGCGTGACAGTTGAACATACAGATAAGTGACAAGTGAATTTATGTTTCGTGTAAAAATAAAATGAGCTCACTTCAATTTAAAATAGAGAGAGTGCGTAAAACTTTGATTGAACAGTTTTATTTGCGCGTGTAATCTTAAGTATGGGAAAGCTTCTTATTTAGTATAGTTCATTATCATAAAGTTTGAGTCCTTGCATTCTAATATTTAAGCTACATACATATCATTCTCATATAATTATCAATTTAATACTCTGAATTTACCAATTTGAATCTGCAATTAAATAAAGTATTACATTTATTTTAGTGGAATGTTCATTTCCTTCCTACACAATTAACTATTGTACTTAAAGTATGAAAGATTGTTTTAGAGTTGATCATAAAGGGACATCAGTATTGAATTAAAATCTTACATTATGTGGAGATGTATAAGAATTAATATTGAAAAGTTTATTGCGGGCACAGCACACAAAAAAGAAATCTTTAAGTCTAATACAAAGAAAGGAGAATTACATTTGCTCATTACCTGGGTGGGAAGATTATTGTAATCTAGTTCAGGGAATGGAAGTTTAATATAAAAGGGTATATTTGACCAATCATATGTTGCATTGGAATCATGTAACTGGGGATTGATCTGATTTTCTATGATTGTTCTCTGCTATTGTGGAATGGGTTTTGGAGGTGTCGTTCAACTCATTAAACTCATTGTTGCATAGTAGAAGCAACATCACAATAACATTTTCTCCTTTCAAACTTACCACTAATGTCCCTAACTACTTCACTGCTTATAATGGATACTTTCGAGCCTGTGTTGAGAAGCATAGGTACTTTACATTTGCCTATTTTTACATTTATGGTGTGCCATCCCTTCTCATCCTTTTTTATGTCAACCAGGTTTATATGACTTTCAGCTGACTGCCCCCCCCCCCTGGTCTGCTGGAACAGTGCTTATTAGTTTAACTGACTTTTACAGAATTTTGAAATATGTCCAGATTGTCCGCATCTAAAACAGTTTGTTCCTTTTGAGGTCCCCTTAAACCTTTGTTCTCATTTAACCATTTCCTCCAATTCAGATATTCGTTTCTTTAATGCCCTCATTTCCTCATCTCTTTTTATAGTATGGGTGTTGTTACATTGGCAATTGATGGATTCGTTAATATTATGCTCTGTTCCCTTTTCTCCAACTATCTTATTACTTGTCTTACTTTGATTTCCCTTGGGACTTATCAATAATTTTTTATCCATCATCTTTTCTATCTTCTCTAATAGATCGTCTGTATTATCATCTGTCACCTCATAGGTTGCCTTTACATGATTTCCTTCAGTATTACATATTAATTCAACCCCCTCTGCCAATTCAATGGCTTCATTAATAGTCTTTGGGGATTTTAACTGTATTCTTTCTTGTATCTCTGGCCTCGTCATTATCTTTAATCTTTTTAATATTGTGTCATCCCTTCTTTTGATTAGTCTTGGTCTTGTTTTGCAAAGCCATTATATAATTGTTATAATCTTAATACAAAATCCTGTATATTCTCGTTGTTCTTTTGTCTTGCCGAATAAAAACTTTCTTTAGGGTCCCGAACCCTCTTATTCCTTTTAAAAATGTTTTTCATTTTTTCTTTAAGTTCACTATACTTCTCTATTGCAAATAAGTCTAATTCTTCAAATTTTTTCGCTGCTTGACCCTTTACCTTTGCCTTAACTATCCCCGCCGTAAGTTCTTCATCCCAGTTTGCTTTATTTGCTATACTTTCAACCACTTTAATAAAGTTTTCTACGCCAATACCTTCTTCATTTGAAAAGGAAGGTATCAAGTTCTTAAAATCAGTTATCGATTTTTCAGCCATTGTTTCGTTCTTACAATAAATTACTATATAACTAAATCAGAGGACAGTCTGCCACTTCTACTTACAAATCAAAAGCCTCAATAGTTGCACCACGTGCAACACAATAATTGCCTACACAGTTGGGCGCCAGTGAAACGAATACGTAAATTCGTATCCGTAAAGTGGTTTTTTTAAGAATTGTCGTGCATGTGTTGAAATAAAAAGGCGTGAAATTACTATTAATATAAATATTTAATTGATACAAATTAATTAAGGATAAGAAAATAAATGCGATATATACAAAGAAAATGAATGGAAAGAATGAAAAGCAATATAAATGAAACTAAGTTATAGGCCTATCACACTCATGTAGAAATCTTAATTCTTTAAATCACACTCTTTAAGCATCTTATCAATTCACAATTCTCATTAACATGAATTCTCACTAATTTGACAGAGTTCTATGTTCAATTTCGCACTTAAGGCAGTTATTTATCAGCTCTAACTGGCCAGATCTGTTCATGAAGGGGAGAAGAAATGGCACAAAGATACTCTCACCGGCTAGACAACTTCGATCACAGCATTCGACAGTCCATGGGACTCACAGTGGCACACATTTTCTCTCTTGAATGCAACTTTTTCTCAGTCTGGGCCTACATCAACACGTGGCTCTTGGATTCATTCTTGTTCTGCATTCCTACGTCCTTTCTCCTTGCTCCACCACGCTGTTGTCCCCCGCGCCACTCTGTTTCCCAGCATGCCTCGCTCTTCTCACCAATCGAAAAACGAAGCCCTCGATGACGCTCCAAAACGCTTCCTTGATCTCCTTTCATGCAGAGACACACAGAATTTTCCCCATAAGTCGCTCATGCAGAGGTCAAAATAATTAATACTTTCAACACAATTAGAATATATATAGCTACAAGAAAAATTTTTGGAAAAGGGTGGCAACAGATGTTAAACACAAAAAAAATTTAATTACAAACTTGTACAAAGTTAAAATTGTAAAAGTGGCATTTTGTCACAAATGGCATATGGTGCTCCACAGTTCCCATACAGTTTATTCTGAACGGTCCCATTTTCCCTATCATGGCACCAGCACGAGAACAGTTCACATACTGCACGGTTTCTGAAATACTGCCACCCATAGCCCGAAAGCCGATTATCATCCCTTTTTCCAGATCTGATAAATCACGTTTCTTACCCATTGCAGCAATGAGTGATATGTTTTTAACATAGCGGAAACCTGCCTTATATAGTCACCTAACCAATTCCAAACATGTGACAGTTCTTCGGCTGGGCAACCCGAAGACAAACATAGGAAGTGGTCATAAAAATGTGACTCAACCCTGTATTTCATGATTTACTTCGCATGTCCGAGGAGTCAATATGACCCCTTTATGTTAAATGCTTAGGTTAAGTTCTAAGTCTGCTGTCAAATCTAATGATAAGGTTGTTAGCTTCTATTTTGAATTATTCTATGAGTTGTGAAATTTTTGAGAACCTCAGTAATTTCAATTTAATTTTCAGTAAGTTTCACTTTTTGAAGAAAGAAAAATAAGGAACACTTTTTTTGAGAAGTTTTAGGTTCACTATTCGATAGCTGCATTGCTCTTTTCATTCCTATCGTTTCTAAACAACTGGATTGAAAATCCAGCTTGAAATGTCCCTGAAATATGATGAAATGCTGTCTATGCTGCAAGATATTCCGTCAGAATGTGAGAACAGTGAAGGTGAAACAGATGATGATAATTCGCAGTTTGAATTTTCCAAAAGCTCTGATTCTTCAAATGATTGTGAACCACTGGGACAGGACGAAGGTAGGCTACATTGACGTTTTTATCTGTCGTTTACAGACTTTTGAACTTAACTTCGAAACAAAAATACAACTATGAAATTGTTTTAGCACCCCAAAATCCGAGCTATCGAAGTGTTCCTACAGTTGGCCGATCTTGGAGGTCCAGAGGATGTCGAGGAAAACATCGTGGTGTTTCAAGAGGTAACAGCAGTCAAATTGCATCCACATGATGATATAGCAGATGACAATATATTTGACATAGAACAGAGTGAAGCTGAAGAAAATTTGGTTGCTCCTGATGGAACTATGTGAGAGCTGATGAAAACTGCTGATTGTACTTATGGTAGGCACTCAAAACAGAACATTTTGAAAGACATATGGACCTACTGCGTATGCGAAAAAAGCTATTATTACTGGAAATCCAGCTAGTGCTTGGTGCTTATTCATTGACAACTTTATCCTTGATCACATTATCAAGAGCACTGTAGCAGAAGCACCATCGGCAAACAAAGAGCAATACATTTACTTTTACTAGCGCAGAGCTTGAAGCTTTTAGTCACTATCATGGATGCCCGTGGTGTTTCTGGAGCTAATGATAAGCCTGTTCATGCCCTATGGACATCTCTTTGGGGTCTTCCTTGGTGTAAAACCCAGAGTGACGCGCTTTACCTACATGCGGTATGCTGCCTTCTTCAGAGTAAAGTGAAGAGTATGCGTCCTCCGCAACACTGACTCAAACAACAAATAGATGTATGAGCTCTGTGTAGGCTCTTTTCAAAGGCCTCACAAATGCACTGGATGGTGTTGTCAGGTGTTGGTATCCAATCGGAACATTCTCATTAAGCATGCTATATGTTCATCTGAATTTATTCACAAGAAGCCTGATATTAGTCCTTGATGGTGGCTCTTTTCCATATCTTCGATGGTAGCTCACACATCTCTTTGAATTTTTTTCAACAGTTTCCAGGAAACCAGGGCTATTTTTTGTTGTACAGAGAGCATATTTTCAAACACCTGTGAAAGAAGCTAATAAGTTAAATTTTCATGGAAATGAATTGTTACTTTTTGGGACACCCTATATATCATGTTTACATGAATATAATTTTTTTGGCAAAGTTGACTTTTAGTAACTGCGAGCACTGCGTGCACTGCAGTGAAGCCTCTCTCAGCGACATCCAAATGAACCATTCATTCATAGCAACTGTTTCGTATCTGCCCTGCAGTAAAGCATCACTTAAAGAAGCCACTGTTGACCCATAATTTCGCAGCATTTTACTCTGAAGTTACTAATTACTATTAGAAATTAATAAAGTTTATTTATAATTCGTAAACATTTAACAATAATCAATTAATGTTATTGAAACGCTTAGTATAAGAATTTACAAAATTATTACTAATTAATAACTGATTTAAACATTTGATATACTAAATTGCAAAAAAAAAGTTGAGTGGGTCTTGTATCACAAAGAAATGACGGGTCTTGTATGATTTTATTTGCGTAAAGTGACAGTCCTTTAAAATCACACAAAAGAATTCAGTGTTTCCATGTTTGTAAGATTACCCACAATTAAAACGCTCTTTACTCATTTCTTAATCGTATAATTTCATACAATTAATACCAAATGAGTAAAAAACCTAAATGTGTAAACACGGAGTTTCTTTGTGTGATTATGATTTTATTCCCATAAACGGCCGTCATTTTACGCAAATAAATACTAAAAACAAACAACCATCTGGCATGAATAATAATAATAATAATAATAATAATAATAATAATAATAATAATAACAACAACTATATTTTGACAGAGCTATAATCACTGACAAAACTATCCCTCAAACAGACCAGACATTACACTAGTAGATAAGCAAAACAAAGTGACTTACATAATTGATATCTCCATCCCCAACACACACAATTTACAAAAGACATACACTGACAAAATCACTAAATATACGGATCTTGCACATGAAATAAAATGCCTTTGGGGAGTTAACAGAGTACACATTGTTCCTATCGTTCTTTCTGCCACTGGGGTTATTCCACACTCGCTACACAAAAGCCTGTCAACACTAAATTTAAACCCACACTTATACAAAACCTTACAGAAAGCCACAATTCTAAACACCTGTCACATAGTAAGGAAATTCCTACACCCAAACATCAATACCCCCATGAGTGCATAACTTTCCCTCCCTCGCATTTGAGTCCATTGGGCTTTGGCCCTCTTTTGGGTCCGCCTCTGGGATTGGCTTCCGGACTTGATCCGAGTTTGGCTTCCCCAAACAATGATAATAATAATAATAATAGGTAACAACAACAGGGAATAACCCACCAAATAAACTGGAAGACCAAGCTGCTATGTTGCCCCCCAACAGGCCAAAGGCCCAAAATGGGGTTATTTAAGATACAAGTAAAAGGGAAGTAACGTAATTTAAAAAAAAGGACATTAAAAAAGCAGAAAAACACAAATTTATTTATTAACACAATTAACAGAAATATAATAATAATTACAAAGATAAAAATTCAATAATAATAATAATAATAATTCAATTCAATTTAATTCAGTTCATCTCCTGTGTTCACACAGCTAATTCAAGCCAACACGGAACTACAATATCGAGCAAATAGAATGAGAGTTACAAGATAAACAATAAATACAACCATAATCACAAAGGCAGGATAGTAACATGACGAGGAAAATTAATTAAATAAATCACTGACATCAGAATTATCATTGTATAGTTTTTGAATTCTGAACATTGTATCCCTACGAAATTCTTCTCCGAGTTTAATAGGAGGCCAAGGCTTCAACACGGGCTTCCTCGTAGTATGAGATGGTACTCGGATGAAAGTGGACTCAAGAAGGTACGGAGCATCCATCTTCCCTACTAAAACATTCTTAAGAAAGGCAAAATCAATCTTCATTCTAATGTCTGAGAGTGCACACAGATCTGAAGGTACATCAAAATTCGGGAATTTCCGCTTCAGAACCCAGAGAAAAACATTTTGCACCCTATCCAGTTTACAAGACTGCATATTTGAACTCCCATTCTGTAAAACAGAACAGTAGGACAAAATGGGTAAAAGTAGACTCCGATAGAGCTGAAAAAATGTAGAAGGGCACCGAAAATCGGCTCCATTGCGCACAGTGGTACCAAGAGCTCTGTAAGCCTTCAGACCAACAGTCAACATGGGAATTATAAGAAAGTGTGCTATCAACGATTACGCCAAGATCACGGACACAGAGCTTGGCAACTTACACATTTCCACAAACAGTCTAGGAGAATTCTATAAAATTGGTCTTTTTTGTCACATTTGGTTGCATTAATTGCCAGATCATTCTGCTCACACTAATAACATATACTATAAATTTCCTGCTGAAGCAGGTGAGCATTAAGACAATTATTATGTTACCAAAAAGTTTCACATCATCTGCATACATCAATATATGGGAGTTTCTAATCACTTCGGGGAGGTCATCAGTGAAGATAACAAATAATAAAGGCCCTAGGACAGAACCCTGTGGAACACCACAGTGAGGCCTATAGAGCAATGATGAATGATGTCGTATAGATACAACAAACTGTCGATCCAACAGGAAAGAGCGCATTATCCGAAGGAGTCCATCAACAATCCCATACGCACGCAATTTTTTAATTAGTAACTCATGATTGACAGAATCGAACGCCTTTTGCATATCAAAGTAGACCATGTCAAGTTGCTGGCAGTGGTCAAGAGCATCATGAGCATGAGTGGTGAGAGATACAAGATTGCTCACAACGGAACGTCGGGGAATGAAACCTTGTTAACACGCAGGAACATGAGGAAGGACCTGTTGTAGAAGATATTTATGAATGATTTTGTCAAAGACTTTGGCAATGGGTGGAAGGATAGAGATCGGCCTATAGCTAGCAATGTCAGTCCGTTTGGGAGAACCACCCTTAAAGGCAGGAACCACAACCGCATTATTCCTTATTTTAGGATAGTGGCCAGCTTTTAGACACGAATTAAAGAAGCGCCTAAGAGGAATAATTATGACATCTCGAAGGCCTTTGAGAATAAAGGAAGGAACCTCTGTCGGAGAATTGCAAGGCTTAGCCCGTAATCTATTAATGCCGTAGGCAACATCTCTATCAGTGAACTCCGTTAAGATGAGGTTATCATTAGGGGGACATTAGGTAGACAGTTCTCCGAGAATGCGTTGAAAGAAGTAGAGACAGTTTCACTGAAATGCTGGTTAAAACAGTTACTAATATCCAATCCATCAGTAATTGTTAGACCAGCAGAGGTAGTGATAGTAGTTATAGCATGTCGATCCTTTCTTTTGGAGTAGTAGTAAATCTGGTTATTTTTCTTATTACGGGAGTTATTCGTACATTCGCTACATGGTCTTACGCCGCAAATATAACAATAATTCTGATAATGGATAGGTCATAGCGTAGCCACCGTATATGTAAACAGTAACAAAGACCCCAAGTATCAAATTTATTAAAGAAAAGCTGATGGATTATTTAAACACGATGCCTCAGATGTTAAAATGTTACAATACAGATGTTAAATGCATTTAAATAAATAATCAATGAAAATAGGAAAGAATAAAAAAATCCAGTCTGGGATCGCGACGCCAGGGAAGAATTACAATGGGAAGCGAAGCTCGGGGGATTTAGTGAAATCGGATGTAATTAGCGATCCAAGCGGCCAGGCCGCTTCGACTTTAATCGAAACTGAGCCTTGATGAAAAATACAGTTTTAAATAAGTGACTGCATACTAAATAAATTATTAGGTGAACATAAAATTCCAAGATTGGAGCAGTTATTTTCTACTCTCTCTAGTCTAGCCTTCTTTAGATAAAATTGTATTTGTATCTAATTTCCTACAAGGTGATTAGGTTTCTTCAAGGAGCCGTTTCTGCGCGGCGCATTCATGGCAGTTGTTCTTCTATTCAACGAATGTCATCAGCGAATCCAGCAACTAAGTGCCCGATTTTATTTTTTTCTCCGACAAGTCAAGACAGGCGGTGCCAGATTGTGCTGCATTGACACGTTACAACTCAGAACAGAACAAGAACACATTAGGAACATGAAGAGATACGTACGCCCAAAGTTAAATGAACGGAATAAAATAGTATTTACGAGAGGGTGGTCAAAAGAACAGCAGATGGTGGGGAGGGGGATAGGAGAAGCCTGTGGAGCAGCACCATGAAGGCCGGAGGGAGGGTTTATCAACAGCGGAAGTTCCCTTCCTTAGCGGCCTGGCCGTTGGAGACCAGTGGCGCTGTTTCGATTTCACTTGAATAGCATTGGAACTGTTACGACCTGCGCTTCCCGTTCTTCCTCTTCCCTGGCGACGCTCTAAGCAATTAAGTCATTGTTGACTGTAATGTAGGCTCGTGGCTTAATTTTTCATTTATCACTTAAATTTAATGTCATATTCACCCAAATGCACGACAGTAATGAAAATATGTTGTATAAATTTTATGGCCAACGCCATCACCAAATAATTAATTCGGTAAATTAATATTAGAAAATAAATTTTAAAAAGACCCCCCCCCCCTCTCCAAATATGAAAATAAAAGCTCTAGTAAATTCTGATAAAAAACCCAGATATTTTTCAAATAATTCAATAAAATAATGTCTAAATTATAAAAAATCAGATAAAAATTAAGGTTTATTTCTTCGATATGTGCTGTTTCTCTAGGAGTTTTGACCGGTGGGGTTTTTGCAGGATCCTACTTCAAACAAATCAAAATCAAACAGATCGCAACCTAGTATTACCTTAAATATACAGATTGCGACAGTGTATATACAGAATTCATTTATGTGATACAAGACCCACTCAACCAAATTTTTTTGCAATTTAATAATTTTTTTAATATGTCAAATGTTTAAATCATTTATTAATTAGTAATAATTTTGTAAATTCTTATACTAAGCATTTCAATAAAATTAACGGATTATTGTTAAATATTTACCAATTAAAATAAATGTTATTAGTTTCTAATGGTAATTAATAACGTCAGAGTAAAATGCTGCGAAATTATGGGTCAACAGTGGCGTCTTTAAGTGATGCTTCACTGCAGGGCGGATACAAAACAGTTGCTATGAATGAGTTGTTCATTTGGGTGTCTTTGAGAGATGCTTGTCTGCAGTGCATGCAGTGCTGGCAGTTCCTAAAGGTCAACTTTGCCATTTTTTTTTTTAAATAACTTTGAAAAGTATATTTCGTAATTTTTAGTTTATAATACGCAGGAAAAAAAAAATATAAGTTATTAAATTCATTACTAATTATTATAAAATGTAAATATTATTTAATATTCTGATAATAAACGCAATGAAGATACGGTTTTAAAAAAAAAATTGGGTGGGAGGGTGTGTATTATATACTGAAAATTATGAGCCTCAAAAAATAAATTTTAAAATTTTTATAAAAGAAAGCAAAAAATATTTTACATAAGAATGTTGAGCAAGACAGTGAGCAATTTCAATTTCTATATGTACTAGCGGAAAACCCGGCGTCGCCTGTGACTTTACTTATCCTCTTGTTGAGTTGGCCTGCCTCAGATTAAAATATCCATTTTCACCACCGGGAAATATCACTGGATACTTTAGATCTCATCTTGCCTTCGAAGTTTCCCTTGCCCCTGACGTAGAAGTTCTTATACTCTCCTGCTCTAGACGAAGCTCCCGTTGTTCAGATGTTCCCGATGCCCATTTGTCTTTTAGCTGCAGAGTTTCCTGACCAATACTTGTTCTTTCTCTTTCCTTTCCAAACACACAAACAAATACACAAACTTTTGCCAGTCGTCTGGACATTTGTTAGAGGGCTCAAGGGAGACACTTGTTTCTCCTTTGCCTCCTCGCTAGACATTTCCCTATCCTTATCGTCTGCTATACTCATTTTATGTTCAATAGCATAAAACGAATTTTTGTCATTGCATCATAATTTTATGCTCAATCTATCATATCCTATGCTCGAGTTTTTGAAAATAAAGTTCGGAAGTTGGTAGATCTGCTGCACGAAATGCCAAATATTGGCGAGACTCAGTGGCTTTTACGTACATCTTTTACTGTGGCTAAAAGAAAAATTGTGTCCCAACTAAATTGACGATATTATTACTGCAGAAATTCCTGATGTCATCAGTGACAAAAAACTACACGACACAGTTGTCAAAAACATGATCCACGGGCCATTCGGGCACACAACAAACACAATCATCCCCGTGCATGAAGGATAGGAAGTGAACCAGGAAGTACCCCCAGGCACTGCTGCTGCTATTTATCTCCAATCTTACAAAATTTGAATAAAACCAAACGTCAATAACTATTCAGAAAGCAAAAAATAAAATCCGAATTGTAAAGCAAATCAAAGTCCGTGAGAATAGCCAAAACGTATTAATATCAATACGAAGCCAAACACCAATAGCATCGCAAATTAAACAAATCTAAACCCGTAAAACACAGAAGATATACATCAGTAATTATACGACAGGTAACCCCTTAGGGTCTAGATCAGACTTGTCCGGCACGTTAAACAATAACGCTAAGATGAAGTTTGGCAGACACGACCTAAAGCGTTTTATTTTAAACGGTTTATTTCTTCTATTGTGGTTTTAAAGTTAAGGCAATACCATCTATTGACAAAGTTCAGAACTAAGGTGTTATTATGGTAACATTAAAATTATTAAGTTTGATCACTTCACAAAATATTGGGCAAACCTATCCAAAAAGGGGTAAACAGTATGGTATTTATCTCCAATTTATCTAATTGCTATTTGCCTTTATTCTTTAAGCCACTATTGAAAACTCAAATCACAAATAAATTTGTAAATAATATAATATTAATTTATTAATTAATTGGATCCAATACATCCATCCAGGGCCTGTATGGCCAGAGGCCGACGAGTTGGGTCCCTGGATGGACCTG
>JAHWFO010031089.1:463100-473928 GCA_023313115.1 Rhysida immarginata | reverse complement strand
CCATTGTGATATTCCAATAACTGATTTGTTATAGGATAAAAGAAAAAAAAAATAAAGAGTTCCAGGCAGGTATACTTAAATGAATGGCAGTTTATTTACAGGTTGACAAAGTGAAAGAATGAGATGATTTGACAGGATAAATGATCCTAAAGCTTTATAGGATAAACAACTTAATGATTGTAATGGACAATAATCAGATCAGCACCATTATTAAGTTCAGAGAATTGTTCATGACAGCGAATTAGCATCAGTAATGATTCAGGACAATACCGCTTGGTCAAAGGGGAAATAAAGAGAATCGGTTACTTACGGTTCGCAGTTCACACAGTCCATTCAGTGGCGACATCTCGTCGTGGAAATCCGGAAGCTATCTCCTATCTGCTGCTTTGAGGGAAACTGAATCCAGTCTGTGTGTTGCGAATCCGAAAGTGCCCCTTTTATATCGATTGCGAGAGTAGGCTCGCTCTCGCGATGGTTCTGGTTGCTGATTGGCTGATGACACACTTGACGGTGGCTCCATCTGTTGGCGATGTTCAAAAGTCAATCAGTTCCTGCTAAGTTACCGAGCTGGCGATTACAAGATGCGTGGCCTCCTGGCCACGTGATTTTTCCAATACAACAAGTTTCAATCACTTGAAATAGACGAACGTCACACCATGGTGCACTTTTCATTATTCCAAATATGCAAATTAGGACACATTCGAAATTTATCTCAAAAACCATAAGGGATAGAGAATAAAACCCAATTGCAAACTTGTTCAGCATAAAAAAACAAACAAAACAAAAAAAAAATCTTCCAAATCGGACCAACCAATCACCCACATTCACGTGACGACCGTGGGCACCATAACGCAATTGGGCACGGAACCTGACTGATGCCAAAACATCGGCAAGCATGACTGGTGTCACTCCTCGGCACGCTTTCTGGATTCGTTGAACCAGATCCTCCAGTGATGCGGGCTGCGTAGCATAAACCTTGTCTTTCAGGTATCCCCACAAGAAAAAGTCAAGTGGTGTAAGATCAGGAGAGCGGGGTAGCCAACGAACTGGTCCTCCTAGGCCAATACATTGTTGTCCAAACATCTCACTTAGACACTCGCGAACGACCAACCCGTAATGTGGAGGAGCTCCATCATGCTGAAACCACGTGCGCTGATACGAGGCCAATGGCAAATTGTCAATGAATTCTGTGACTACCACGTTGAGAATTTCAGCCTTGTAGCGTTCTGCAGTCAGTGTTCCATCGTAAAAATATGGTTTAACCACAGTGCCATTGTACAATCCACACCACACGTTGATTCTCCAGTTCACTTGATGAGTTGCTTCTCGCAGACATCGTGGGTTTTCGTCTGCCCAATGATGATGGTTGTGCCTGTTGATAACTCCATCTCTGGTGAACTGGGCTTCATCTGTCCACAACACCTCATGAATGAAGTTTGGATTGTCATCCAGGCAGGTAAGTAACCAGTTGCAGAAGGTGGCCCTAGCAACACAATCCAATGGCAGTAACTCCTGGTGACAATGAATATGGTATGGGTGAAAATGATGTGCATGTAGAATGTTGAGAACAGTTCTCTGATGGCACCCAACATCTGCAGCAATTGCTCTGCTGCTTGTGTGGGGATTTGCAGGAACTGCAGCCAGAACTAGTGTTCCTCGTCGCCTTGTGCCCTTGGTCGTCCTTGTTCTGCATTAACATTCCCTGTAGCCTCGAATCTTTGAATAATGTGACGAGATGGATGGCGTTCGTTAGGGTATCTGTCTCGATACAACCTAACTGCAGCATGTAGGTTTCTCCTTGCCTCTCCGAAGCAGAAGATCATTTTGACCATTTCCGGAACAGTGTAGCTTGCCATCCTGGAATTGTTCTGTCTTCTATGTGCTGAAACATGCCTTTTATTTGCTTTTCCTCGTGAAAGTGAATATGAGTATGATAATTTATGTTAATTTTTTGATTTGCATGCTTTACATGGTGGAAATACAGGTATTAGACATTGAAACTGAAACACCTTCGCAAATAGCACTGGTTACCCCCAGGGCTGAATAGAACCTTCTGCTAGGTAATTAATCGTATGCATATCAATGAATCACGTGTCAGAGGTCTTGGTAGTCACTCCAGTAGAAAAGTTCGATAGTAAGCTTCAAATTGTCTGTGCAGAGCGCTATAATGGGAGACATATCCGACTTCAAAAGAGGGCAGATTGTTGGGGCGCGTCTAGCAGGTGCATCTGTGTCCAAAACTGCCACACTTTGTGATGTCTCACGTGCTACAGTATCCAGGGTGATGTGTGCATATGAACAGAAAGGACGAACCACGTCCAGGAGGAGCAACTGCAGGGGAAAACGGAAGTTGTCGGAAAGAGACGTCAGGACATTGACCAGGATTGTTGCACGAAAGCGGAAAACCACCGCAGCAGAAATCACCGCAGAAATGAATACACACCTCCAGGAACCTGTGTGCACGAAGACAATCCGTCGTTACCTGCATAAATCCAACATCCATGGCAGGGTTGCTATACCGAAGCCTTTCATAAGTAGTACAAATGCCTCCAAGCGGGTTCAGTGGTGCCGGACGCATAAAACCTGGACGTTAGATGACCTCAAACGCGTCATATTCTCGGATGAGTCCAGCTACACTGTCTTCCAAACAACAGGGAGGGTATTCGTCTGGAGGAGCCCCTCTTATGCCTACAACCCAGACTGCTTGGCACCCACAGTCAAACACGGAGGGGGATCAGTAATGGTCTGGGGTGCAAACTGTGCAGGACCTCTACCGATCCTTCCCAAGACGTGTTGCTGCTGTGCTGGCTGCCCACGGTGCCCCAACACCTTATTAAATAAAGATTTTGGATTTCTACCAGGTGTTTCAGTTTCAATGTCCAATACCTGTATCAACATTCAGTTTTCCTTGTGCAGTGTGACTGTTTGTAAGCTACAAACAGTTCACCACGTGATTGTGGGTGATTGGTTGGTCCGATTTGGATGATATTTTTTTTGTTTTGTTCGTTTTTTTTTGCTGAACAAGTTTGCAATTGGTTTTTTTTCTCTGTCCCTTATGGTTTTTGAGATAAATTTTGAATGTGTCCTAATTTGCAGATTGGGATGATGAAAAGTCCACCATGGGATAAGCCACCCACAACTTCCAATTCATTGGATTCATCAAAATTGACATATCTGCTTCGGTTCAAAAATTAAAAAGGGGGTTCAGACTTTTGTATTCACCCTGTATGTATACAGGGTATTTCTAATTATCTCCTGTATTATACATGTTTATTACTCAAAAACTATTACAGATTTTAACGTGTTTTTTTTTTTTATTCACAAAGAAAAAGTAAAAAATTTTCTTGGCATTCCTTAATTTCAATTCGAACCCCCCCCCCCCCCATTTATGGTGTGAAGGATGTCAAAGCGAAACTCGATTTCCTCCCATGTTTGGGCTAGCATTTCAGGGGTGATTTCAGCGATAGTTTCAATTATTCTGTTCTTGAGAGTTTCAATGTCATCAACGTTGATCTTGTACACTGTCTTTCACATATCCCCAGAAGAAAAATCCAGAGGGTTCGCATCAGGTGAGTGATAGGGCCATCCCTTCCAATCCATCGTCCTGGAAAGTTCATATCAAGGTACTGCCTAATTTGATGGAGGTGCTCCATCATGTTGGTAGACTATGTTGGACTGCAATTCTTACACCTGTGGAATCGGGTAGTTCTCCAGCATATCTAGGTAGGTTGCAGCAGTAATGGTGTCTTCAGCGAAAAAGAAACATCCGAATACTCGATCATGCATTAAACCGCACCAAACATTAACCTTTGGGCTGTCGCGTAAATGCTCCCTTAGAATGTGGGGGTTTTGTGAGCCCCAAATGCGGCAGTTGTGTCGGTTTACTGCTCCGGAAGTATGGAATGTTGCCTCATCAGAAAACAATATGTCCTCAATGAAGGTGGGATCGTTGTCGATTTTTTTGGAGCATATCCTCAGCAAACTTCTTCGCTTTGGTCGGTCATCTGGTTTCAGTTCATGCATCTTCTGGATTTTGTAGGGTGTAAGACGAAGGCGGTGCTTCACTATTTCATGTACGGATGTCATTGGCATATCTAGTTGACGAGCCGCTTGGTGAAGTGATTGATCTTGGGATCGAGATTTTTACAGATCGACACCCAGGCGTATTATTGAGATTTTACGATATGCAAAATCAGTTATGGCTAAGTGTCTTAGATATTAAAATATTCTGTTTTAATCCTATTTAGAAACTATCAGTGAAGATACCAGTGAGGTTGCTATACAGAGCAAGACTACACACTGTGAAATAGATGGACCTTTATGTATGCAGGTTGAAAATTCATTTAAAAATGAGGAAGAAGAAATTAAGTATTTAAAAGAACAGTGTACAAAGATTCAGAAACATTTAGCAAAAGCAGAACGAGAAGCTGCCTTGTTAAGGGCCCAGTTGCGCTCGATTTCCAGGGAGAAGTACAGAAATAAGCAACGAGTGGGTAAGAATATATCCAATTGTAGTTATGCAAGAATTTTCAAAGATGATCAATTAAAAGCTATAAATAGAGGAAACATGCGCTTTGTGAAATGGTCAAACACAACAATCAAGCATTAGGACGAAAGTTTAGTTGTGGAAGTAGTGGCTATGAGAATCTTTTAAAACTTAATCTTCCTTTTCCATTGTTAAGACTTTTAAGACGCAGATTAGAAAAAGTGAAGATTACTAGCCGCATTTTGGAAGAAGTGTTTGAATTTTCCTAAATCATGAAATGAAAAGGAATGTGTGTTAGTGCTTGATGAAATGGTAATAACTCCCAGTGTTGATTACGATCCAGCTACTAATTATTATTTCGGTAGTGTAACTTTACCTGGACATTCTGGTGTTTCTACACATGCTTTGGTTATAATGCTTGCTGGTATTTCAAGTAGATGGAAGCAAATAGTAGCCTACTATTCCACAGGTAATTCGATTAATGGGGCAGAACTTAAAAATATTACCGTATTTTAGAAATTATTACCAAGGCTGAAGAAATAGCTTTGCGAGTGAGTAGTATTACGTCTGATATGGGAGCAGCAAACAGAACCATGTGGAAAGCATTTGGAATTGTTTCAGGAAGATTAAGTAAAACTGTTAGTGATGTTGTGCATCGTTTGGATCTTGAAAGGACCATAGAGTTTCTTACAGATGTTCCACATCTCTTTAAAAACATAAGCACATCATTACTATCTAATAAGAGATTTATAATTGCTAAGCCAATTCAAGAGAAATACAGGGTAATTACAAAAGAACTTCACACTTTTAAAAATTTATACATCAAAGCTATTCAGAATATAGACACAGCACATATGGATTCTTAACCTTTTCCCAGCGAATGTGGCCTAATCAGGCCAGTAGTGGCTATGTCAGTTCCACAAAATTTAAATGCATATAACTGAAATTCTATTACAGATAAATTGCTCATTTTTTTTTATTTTTCTTCAGATGCACTTTATTACTAGTGTATCCCTTCAAATTTTAAAATTAAATGATAAAATATAATAAAAAAAATGATTTTCCTCAGGTATTGTCAAAGGAAAATAGGGGGGGGTGAAATCATGACTATAAAAAATGCTTATAAGAAATTTTCTATTATCGATAAAAACTTCAAACTGCATTTGTTGAATTCTTGAAAGCTTCATAATTAATTGCAAATAAATTATATACCCCAAATTTATTAATAATCAATAATATTTGAAATTTTAGATAGCTTGTGTATCTGGAATGGAGAAACTTAGCAACATCTAAAATTAGGAATTTATTAAAAAATTCCAGGGCACAGTTGAACTATTTAATGATTGAATTATATTAAAATGATTCCTTTTATTTATGTTTTAAATTTTTTTTTTCGTAAATTATATTTTATTCTTAAGTTATTTCTCAAAAATTAAAACCACTGCTATAGAGATCGTTTCTTGATGACGTCATTAGAGATTGTTCCCTTATCAGAGTAGAAGGAAGTTAGATAAGGCCATGTCATTGCTTTATCAAAGAAAGAGATTTTCTAGCTATTGGCATGCAGGTGTGACCCATTTAACAACAAATTATGTATATATTTGAAAAAAAAAAGTAAAAATATTGCACATTCAGTTATATAAAAAATCGTTAAAAAAAACAACACTGGTGATTTCTTTTTATGGGGGTGTGTAAAGGACAAGGGCTTCACCCTACCCCTTCCCCGTGACCTAGACGAGCTGAAAGAACGCATTACGGTAGCGATACGTGGGATTGATGGAGACATGTTAATGCGGGTTTGGGACGAATTCGACTACCGCATTGATGTATGCCGTGTCACGACGGGGGCATATTGAACCTCTTTAACTGTGTCACAATAAACTTCAAGAGTTTTTCTTTAAGAATCCGTATGTGGTGTGTCTATATTCTGAATAGCTTTGATGTAATAAATTTTTAAAAGTGTGAAGTTCTTTTGTAATCACCCTGTATAATCTTCAACACAGTACATAGATGTAGAACATCTCAGAATGTTAGTGAAATGCCAAGAAAAGCAAGATTTAAAGATGGCTTACAAATTCACTGTTGATGATTTTCTACCAAATCATTTTGATAAAATGAAAATGTCAAAAGCTGTTCATATTATCAATCATGATGTCGGCTCTAGGGCCCTATTCTCGAAATTTTCATGTTGACAACTCCCATGAGTTGGGAGGGTCACGTGGTACAGACACGAATGATCTGATAAAATTGGTATTCTCGAAAATCAACTCCCATGTTTTTCATTCTCCCCATGTGAGTTTGAGTTGTCAACTCACATGAGTAGAGCTTGTGAGATAGCTATGCACAAAAAAAAACAAAACAACATGGCCAACGTTTCGTTACGCTGCATCGAATCGGAGCATTGGAAACAGCGGAAAGGCGTTGTTTGAGGAGGCAACGAGTTTTACGAACGCGGATTGATGTTTTCAACTGTCATGAGTAACATTTTTGTCACTTATTTCGACTATCAAAGGATTTCGGCAAAAATTTTGATAGACAACCTTCGACCGATTTCAGGGGATCAAACTCGAAGATCAGCATTAAGCCTACAAAACAGAGCGATAGATAACATGCACTATCGGCACAATCCCGTGATGATTAATCACGCGACCAAGGTAAATGACATCTTTATTAATTTAGCCTTTCACTCGTAACCAAATTAAAAAAGGGTATATATATCAGCTGGTTGGGGGGGGGGGGGGGTTTCAAAACATTGTTTCACTTACCTTGATCGCGAGATTGTGCGTATAGTGCAAATTAAGCCTTTTTTTCCATTCTATGTTTGATTTCTTTGTTCCGACGCAAGAATTCAATTTCATTCCATAGTTATTATTATTATTATTATTATTATTATTATTATTGAATAGCACCCAAAGTGGGTAAATAAAAAGAAATATAACACTTAAAACAAAGTAGTCTAAACGACCTTGTCAATAAAATAGATGTAGAGTTGACTTTTAAAATGACGACAAGACAATCTACAAACTTGAGCTGTACAGTCGAGGGGAAAGCGTCTAATCTCCAAAGGAAGTTCATTCCAAAGCAGTATAGCATTGAAAGGGAAATGTCTGTCACTATATTTTGTCGTTAACTCGGGTATTTGGAATTTAGCATATCTGGTAGTACGAATGCCAGTTGCTTCATTCAGCCATTGTCGGACAAACGCTATCGGATGATCCTTACATCGAAGCGCAGCAGACAACTCAGCCAATAAACCAACTTTTCTGATAATTTCAAGCGTTTTAAACATATTGGACTTATAGCTTGATACTTCGTGAGATTGAAAGCCCTACGTATAACATCATTATAAGCAACGGTGCTAGTTCTTCGTAAACTCGTTATCAAATTTTCCTTCATACATTCTTGTATTATTTACGAATAAAATTTCTTTTTGCTCATCTGTGATTCTTTTCTTTGCCTCCATGCCATAGCCTAATGAGAACTTAGGCTTTCATTAGGCTATGCTCCATACTGAGCAATCGTTTGGGAACAGTTTCCGCTTATTTGATTGGTTCTTGATGAATAGTCTCGATTCCAGACGCTTAGAAATGTTGAAACTCGTGTAAGTTTGAGTGCGTTATTCACCATTCATGTTCGTTTTGTAGTTTGAACTGCAGAATAGCAATTTTGTGAGTTAAAATCTCACTAGTGAGATAGTACATGTATATGTGAGATGGATTGCAACACGAAAATTTTGAGAATAGGGCCCCTGTTATTCAATTGTTGTCTGAAGAATACAAAGATGAAAGCATGTTAACGACAGCTTGGTTTATTCAATTGGTTAGCAAATGGTTTCAAATAATGACATCAAGAAGTCGAGTGACTGCACTGAGCAAACACAATAGGGCAGTCTATGAGACACAGTTCAATTTCTTTAGGATCTTATTCGCATTTTATTCGCATTTGAAACTTTGCGAATAGGGAAAAGAAAAGGAAATGCATGGAAGCCCATTCGAGCAGGCGTACTATTAAGCACAACCTCTGTTCTGAGATTACAAGACAAACTACTCAACAAATCACAATTTTATTTTGTATTAATAGCAAGATTTACACAAGATTTTTTGGAGAATTTGTTCTCTGTCGTGAGATCAAAGCAAGTTATCCCAACAGCTGTTCATTTTAAAAATAATCTAAAACTTGTGTGCATTGCTCAGTATTTGAACCCACTTAGATACACGAGCTGATGTTGATGAGAGAGAACCGCTTACTGGATTACTTGATACAAGTGAAGAAAAAACAAAACAGAATCCTCCCCCATCAAAGGGATGGGACAGTGATAACGCCAACGTAATTGATCTCAGTAATGTTGAAAAAACTTGTCTATACAACATAACGGGATACATTGTGTCACGTATAGAGAAAATAGAAAAAACTTATGATAAGTGTATCAAATCCCTTGGAAGCAAGAAAAGAAAGGATTTACCATACTCAAAATTAATATCACTGAAAGAATATAAGACTGATTGTTTGTGTTATGTTAATGAGAAAACATTTTCATTATGCTTAGAATTAGAGACCATTTTTCGAAAACTTGAAAAGGTCCTTACCAAACCTTGCCAAATGTTAATTACAAACAAATTGTTTTAGAAAAAGTGACAGTGAATGATAAAATAAAAGATCTGACTTATTTTATATGACTAAGATTAAAAATATTTGGTCTGAAAAGAAAAAAATGCATTGCAAATGAGAGAAAAACATGTCATTTTTGATAAATTTATATTAAACAAGTCAACTGAAAATTAACAGTAATATAATAGATGAATGTTTTAGAATTTTACAAGTAGAGAATAATTTAAACAAAATATTAAATTTTATTTATTAAATAAAAGCCTAATATCATATTAAGTTCTTGTAAGACAGTTTACAGCGACTTTAGAACGATCATTTGTTTGTCTTAATCGGAAAATAAACTTGTTTAGTATAGACGATTTCACTCTAACATGTTAATGAATATGCGCATGCGCAATAGAACTTCCAGAGGGCAAGAAAATTAAAAACTGTTGCACAAAACTGCGAAATGCAGCTAATAAAGCAGTTTTTTGTTTTTTTAGATTTCCCACAAATAAACACCAGTAAAATATTTCTATTCTTTAACGCTCATTAACTCTGTTAGTAACTTTATATAATATTCTACATTTGAAATGAATTTTGTCTCCTTATAATTGGGAAAAATTGTGTAATAATAAAACAAATTTAAATTAAAGTCACCAATCTTGAAAAAACTTTGGAGATAAAACCAGTCTATTGAGGATGTAGATGAAGTTCTTGTGTAGTCTATTGAAGACGGTAGAAATAAAACCAGTCTATTGAGGATGTAGATGAAGTTCTTGTGTAGATGATGTTGATAGGAGAAGACTGTGATTTTGAAGTACTGATGAAATTTTGAAGTGTTGATCCAAATTTTTGGGGTAAATTTCAAATAATAACGTTTTCGAGAATTTTTTTCTCATCAGTTGGTAAAATATTTGGCAGTTTAAATAAGAATGTAACAATTGATAGAAAGGTGATGAAGCTAAGTTGATTGTAATTGTTGGTTATGATTGTTGGCTATTGTATATTAGGGTGATTGTTAAAAAGTAGTGTCCATTTATTGTTTATTTCTATTGATGGTTTGGCTAAATTTTTGTTGTTTGTAATGATGTTTATTGTTTCTTTAATTAATCTTTTTTTTATAATTTTCTTCTTTTCCAATGATTTTTGTGTTATTCCAATCTGGTGTGTGGTTTTCTTTGATACAATGATTTACTAAATGGTTGTTTTTGTCTCTGTGGCGAATGCTCTTTCATGTTCTTTTAATCTTATTTCTAATTGTCGTTTAGTTTGACCTGTGTAGATATGTTCACAATGTTTACATGGTATTTGATAAATTATATTTCTAGTGTTCCATTTTTTCTTTATTGTTTTGACATATTTCTTTGAAATTGATATTTGTGTTATTATTTTGATTGATTGTTGTTTTTAGGTTGGTGGTGGTTATTAATGATTTAGTAATGTTATTTGTTATTTTTGGTATGATTTTTATGTTTGGTATTTGTTCTAATATTTTTTTCTGTTTGTGGAAAATTTTATTATTGTATTGTATTGAATATCTTTTTTGTTGTTCTTATAGATTTGGTATAGTTTTTGTTGTATTGTTTGTAAACGCATCTATTAAAATTTTGTCTATTAAAGTTACTGGATATTTGTTTCTTAATAGGTTCAGTTTAAGTTTTTTTAAATTTGTAGGAATATATTTTGGGGATGTAAGATTTTTTATTCTTTGTAAATATTGTTTAATAGTGTTAATTTTTTGGTGTGTGGGTT
>JAHWFO010031089.1:432801-453100 GCA_023313115.1 Rhysida immarginata | reverse complement strand
TCGTGTGCAGTTCCCGACGAATTGTCATGGTACTGGCATCATTTGCAGAGGCGTTTCGAAACTCTTTGGCAAGTTTTTCCGCCGAGGACTTCCGGTTGCTGCGGGTGACACGACGAAGCACTCGACGGTCTCTGTCCGTTAGTTTCTTGGGTCTACCGGTTCGTTGTTGAACTGTTGTTGATCCTCGGGTCTTCCATTTCATAATGACATCGCCTACTGTTGACTTGGGTATCTGAAGAAGGCTGGAAATGTCACGCACGGACTTGCCGCATAGGTGACATCCAACGATGGTTCCACGTTGGAACTCACTGAGCTCTGCGCGAACGACCCATTCTTGCCAGTGTCCAAGCAGAGTTGTGTCTGAAAGTGTGGGAAGCTATTTAAATGATGTGCAAGTCATTATCGTGTGACATTGGGCCAATCGATGATCTGTGAGGGGTGTCCGGATATTTTTGATCATATAGTGTAGTTCCTGGAATCAATAGATTTTTGATCAATCGCTCTGCGGACACCAACTCATTAACGCTCAAACAATTTTCGGCATACATTCTATGCTGATGCCCATTGCCGACCCGATTTAAACGCTCTTTGTTTTTATTCATTTTTTACACTTGTGTTAGTGCTATTTTGTTTTGTATTAATAATTTCCCATTTTTCATTTGCTTTCTCTATCAGTTATTTATATTGCTGTAATTTTATCATATTACTTCCTTTTTTTTTTTTCCTTCCTGATGCGCTTATCACATTTTACCAATCTTTACCGTGTTCCACCAATCACAAATTTTTACTAGCATAGCTTTTATCAGATCACCTTAATTTGTATCTATCCAACCAATCAATTAATTTTTTACTCAACCAATCATAGACTGTTTGTACCATAATAATCTGTATATAAAAAGGCGTCTTGCATGCCTCTTCATTTGTATCCTTGATAAAGCTAGGAATAAAAAGCGAAACCGGTCGGAATTCTGTGAGATTTCTTTCATGCTATGTACTGCAAGGCCTCCATCAACTTCATCAAAAAATTTAAAGCTTAACATCGTAAAGTGTTGCTTGTCAATCTGGATGCTGTCACATTGGCCTTTCTACTTCCTAATGCAACATCTGAGTTGCAACCATGCAATTTGGGGAATAATAAAAGCTCTAAAGGTCAAATACTGAAGGCTTGTAACAAAATGTGTTATCAACTGCATTGAGACAAATAACATTTAACATGTGCCATTAACATTCTGGATACTATGCAGATGTTGCACTCTGGTTGGAGAGATGTGACACACCCGACTGTCGCAAACTGCTTTAATAAAGGCTATGTAAATGCCACAGTGACATTGGCTGTCCTGATCTATTGGTCATCGACACAAATGATGAAGACTAAGACAACATTCCACTTGCACAACCAATTTCAGCGGATGGTATAACTCTCAATGATTATGCTATTTGATGATGCTGTTGTGACCTATGAAGCACCCACCAACAGGGACATTATTGAAGAAGTTCTGGCATCACACAGCTCTGTACATGTTTTTTCTCATTCAAATTTTCTGTTTTCAAGCATTCAGTTTTCAAATTTTCATTTTACATTCACTATACTGTAGTTTGTTTGTTTTTTTTTGCATTTTTATTCTTATTACATATTTATGACCTATGTTGTAGTTTAATTTGGTCAGTGACCCTTTACTGTGGGATCTGTTTGTTAGTTAGATGTTTTTTGGTTGTATTGTAATTTCAATGAATTCAACTGATGCGTAATTCTGATAATCGATGATTATCCTCATTGCTGGTCTGCTATATGCCGAATTATGATTTCGTCAAAGATAATTCAGACACCGCTCTTGTGCGGGATTGAGCGCCTAAATGTTAACATTTGGTTACGGAGTTGCTTCTATGCAGTGAAGCCCTTTGGAAAATTTCTACGTAAATTTCGGCAGCTTTGTAGAGTGATGTACCTTTTATTATTTAGACGGGAAGCACGATGTTGATTGTGCGTGTTCTGATCCATGAGTCGTAGGGGAAGTTGATCGTCTGACCAATGTGCAGCACCTAAGTCACTGTTTGTGCAGATAGTTTGCATGTGAAGAAAACGCCCACCGTTTAGTGCATACGCTCCTCTGAAGAGAATGGTGTTGTGAGATGGGCCTTTAATGTCGCCACTGTTTATGGGACGTTTTACGCACTTTGCTGCATATAGCACTGTTTATAGTTTGTTGTGATGAACTATATATTTGTATATAATTGTGTATCTTGTAAACTAAACGTGTTGTTAAGATTTGGGTTTGGGCTGTAAAGTGGACCAAATTTCCTCAGCAAAGGCCGGTAGACAAGGCTGGAAACGGGCAAGTGGGTGGACCCTAAGGCCAGGTGCACACTGAGGTGGTAAGCAAGTGGAGTGGGAGTGGCATGGTGGTTAAATGGCAAGTGGAATTTTTAAACCTATGTAAATAAATGCGACTGCACACATCAAGGTGGAGTGGTGGAAGTGGCATGGTGCCAGTCTGGTGCTACTCTTCTCCGACATGTTTTATTTTCGAGTGGCATGCCATTTTGCTGCCACTTGCTAGTACACATTCCAGTAGGCACAATGCGGTGTTATGAGAAATTTGTGTCTTTCTTTTGAAGCACAGGACATAGTATTTCAAGTAATTTGCAAAATGTTACTTTCTTCATTCGGTAAAAAAGTTTGAATCTATCGTCGTTTAAATTTAAATCTTGTCTATATATGATGCAAAAAAAGACGAACCTCTTGTCCACAAACGTTTTAATGGGCGAATACGTATTTCGATCTCTTTGAGATCATTATTCAACGCAAAATAGGGAAATTAACAAAGCAAGCTATTTATAAGGAAAAGAGGGGCCATTGACTCTCTCCTAAGGACCAATCAACGAACACATCGACCGTCCAATGGGCCCTTGACTCTCGATTGACTTTCCCATTGGACGGTCGACGTGTTCGTTGATTGGTCCTTTGGAGAGAGCCAATGGCCCCTCTTTTTCTTATAAATAGCTTGCTTTGTTAATTTTCCTATTTTGCATTGAATAATGATCTCAAAGAGGTAGAAATACGTATTCGCCCGTGGACAAGAGGTTCGTCTTTTTTGCATCATGTCTTTATCCACAGTATATTCCCACTTCTCATTGTTTATATAAGTTGTATATTCCATATTTTTTTGTGCCTAAAAGGGTGAATCCAAGGGTGCTTTTTTCTGCGATGATTTTGTGTATTAAAATTAGCAAGTTGCACAAATAACAGAGCATCTTCATCTTCTGAGGACAACATACTAAGTGGCAAGTCGGTGGCACGATATGTTACTTGCCACTTCAGTGCATGTTAAACCACTTCGCCACCACTCCACTCCCACGCCATCTTCTGCCACGCACCACTTCTTAACCATGCCACTGCCACACCAACTCAGTGCGTGCCTTGCCTAAGGGACTTAGGAAAAGAAACACTGGTTTAGGATGCGTCGTAGTGAACTGGCTTGAATGTCTATAGATAGGCAAGCCCAGTCAGAAGTACCAGGGTGCCCGTGTAGTTGTTTAGAGTTTGGGGTTATAGTTTCCTCCCCTCTAATGAACTTCAGTTATTAAAAGGGGCATGCGACGTCGTCCGGATGTTGCAGCGTTGCTATTAGGGCATGGTGAAACGCAGTGGGGAGTCGCTCTCGGGTACTATGTGCTAGTGGGTGCTCACATGCAGCTTGTTATTGGTAAGGGGGAAGTTTGTTAAGCCAGTGAGATTTGGTATGTCTCTGACAAACACCTCTATCTAACACAGTACTTATAATATAAAGAATATACATAAGAAGACTAACCTGGCCAATCTGAGGATACCTCGATGCAAAGGAGACGATGGATTCCACTATTTCCACAAAGCATTTATCATCACAACATAGATGTACATTTCGGCTACAACGTAGCCATCTTCAGTATGAATCCTGAAGCCCCCATACATACAAATATGAAATCTCTATCTAATAAGCATACATGTTGATATGATTAAGTTGATACGCTTGTAGCATGATATTGGTTTCTAATTTTGTGTAAGAACAACAAGTCTATGGATTATTTTTCTGTCGAACAACTGGTAGAGGCATCAGCCATGATAGTCGAGGTTCCTGATTCTAACCCAGGTCGCAGAATTTTTCCTTCCTATACATATTTATTTAAGTCTGTGGAGTTTTAGGAATTGCTTAATATTCTCAGAGGGGGCCCCTGCATGCATTATTATTATTATTATCATTGTTTGGGGAAGCCAAACTCGGATCAAGTCCGGAAGCCAATCCCAGAGGTGGACCCAAAAGAGGGCCAAAGCCCAAGGGACTCAAATGCGAGGGAGGGAAAGCTATGCACTCGTAGGAGTATTGATGTTTGGGCGTAGGAATTTCCTTACTGTGTGACAGGTGTTTAGAATTGTGGCTTATTATTATTATTATTATTATTATTATTATTATTATTATTATTATTATATCAAATTCTTAGTGATTGAATAAATTTTGTTTGGAGTTTATCCCACTGAGATTCCGACATTCCATGTCAGTTTGTGACACATGGCCCGGCGGAATTCGTGCCTGAATTCCTCGCTATTTATCTAGTTATGTTTTTTCTTGCATTTATAATGATGTGTCATTTGATTTTGTTTTATGTATGAGTTTATATTAATAATTAATTAGTTATTACTTGTTTGTAATAAAAATGGCACCCCGGTTATAGCGGTGTCTGTGCATTGTTTTAGCTTTTTTCAAGTGGGCGATCGCTATTGCGACAAAATCTTTGTTATAGCAGAGTTCGTGTTTTTGATTGCTTCAGCTGCATTATGCTGCGATCATAAGCCATTGAATGTGGTTTAGAATTGAGATAAAGACTGTATAGGGTTCAGTTCTCACTTTTTATAACTGCACTCTGTATAATAGCAACTCTATATATTTTCCTACAAAAATATTCTAGAAGAGTCATTCATGTATGGAGGCAATGGCTGATAAAATGAGTTATATTATTAAATATGTAATTACTCGTCAAATATTTACGTTATGGAAGGCAAGAAGAACGCTCCTACATCAGGTTATTACATTAACTTTTTCCTTGCATCTCTTTCTACGGTTTAGTTTTTTCTTCACGAGGATGCGATTTTAGGAACATCGGCTGATTTTGTACTGGGAATTTACTGCCAAGTACTATTTTATTTAGTTTTTGACATTAGCTGAGGAGGCACTTTATTGTAATGTTAGTATCAAAAAAATTTTAATTTATTTTTGAGGCAATTTTACTAAGCTTATGTAATTTACTTAATTTGTGGGAATAAACCTTGATATACTCTCACATACTGACAAAGTGACACATTCCATGTCAGTAGGTCCGTTACGCCCAGCAGAGGGCATTAGTTTAAGTGGGTGTTGTTGTTTTTTTCGTTCATTGTTTGTGGTGTGTGGGAGCGGTAGAAAGGTTGTGTTGTATTGTTTATTTCGGAGAGGGAGTATGGATGTTGTCTTGTGGCGTTGGTGTTGTGTTTTGTAGTTTAGGTGCCAAGTTTTAAGCAGCAGTTGGAAGTTTCGTTGGTTGTGTTGAAGTGCATGTGTGTGGGGTAGAGTTGGTGTTATTCAAGTAGTTTCGTTTAGTTGTGGTGTATCGTTGGAGCAGACTGTGCATGTTGTCGTTTCATTTTTTTGTTTGCTTCTGAGTGGGGGTGGTGTTTGTATGGTAGCTCGTTTTAGTTTGTCATTACAGGTGTGGTGGTTGAGCGCGTGTTTTCGGGTTCTTGTTTTGTCGGTTGTGTGTGCTTTTGTTTTTGATGCAGTGAGCAGGGGGTTTCTGAGTTTATTAATTCTTGTCTCTTTATACTCGTGTATTTCAACTGTTTATTAATAAGGATTTCTTAGTGTAAGATTTTATTTATTTTTGCATGTCCATTGTCGTTAAAAGAAAAATAAAACTGCAGCGATCATGCATTGTTAGGGCTGCTATTGTTTTCTCGGGGCTTTTCCGAGATGATGATGACATACTCTTCTGCGATTGTTACAAAAAAAGATTCATTTTTCTATGTTTATTCATCTGGAATTTTTGAGTTGTTAAAAATAATCGACCGAGGAGGGAAGACATGTCTCATAGGCGAGCAGTTTTCCGTTCGATTAATGGCGGCCATGTTACCCCATGAGTTGTTGGGTTTCCGGTCATTTGACCAAACGGACATTTCACTGACGGACATATGATTGAACAGAGATTTAATCGAAGGAGAAATACCCCTATTTCATTTACATTTGGACAATCGATGTAAAGAGACGTTTTTTGGCACTATAATTCGTTTATTGCAAAAGAAAAAAAATGTTTTCAGGAGTATTTTGTATAACAAATCTTATATATATTATGATAAAAATCCTGGTTCTTTTCATTAAACAAGCATATTGTATTTTATCTAAAAAATTATTCCTTTTTGTATGTTTTTTTAAATAAATGTTTGTTTTCATAACGTTAGGTAGGTTAAGATAGGAACCGGACAAAATGCAACTCAGGGTCTTGTACTGTTAAATAATATCTATTCTTATCAGTAGAAGGGTGGATCATAATACTGTTCCTATTAACTAAACAGGTGGTGGCCTTACAGTATAACAGAGGAACATCAGGAGTTCCAACTAGTTTCGCCATTTATTCCCGCCTTTGTCAAGGATATACACAGCAAGAGGCAAACGAGCCTTTATATACAGAACTGTGGTACAAAATATACAATGAGTGTTTTTTAAGATACATGAACCAATAGGAAATAAAAAAAGGGAACCAATAGGTCCAAAAAGGAAATAATGACCAATAGAATAAAATAGAATAGAAAAACACAACTTTAAATTATACAAAGGAAAAAAAATATACAGAAGTTACACATAGATGGTGCGTATTCAACGCGGACCGACATCTTACAAACTGGACGTCCTTATTGTATTATTTGGGCCATAATTTCACCCAGCTCTCTAATTTCCTGTCGTCCCTCGGCCTCCGAATATCTTTCCGTACTCCTATTCCATCAGCCCGATCCCTGAAACCGCCCTGAAATCCCCTGAGAGGGAAAGGACGCGAACGGAGGAGGCGACGGAAACCGCGTGCGTGGCACAGATGGACTTAGAGGCAGAAAGTCCCACCACGAGTGAAACCGCTGAGGATGAGCCAGTGAGCACCGTGCAGAGCCCAGTATGCAGGACTTGTTCGTGGAGGAACAAGTGGACCAGCAAACCGTGAAGGTGGAAATTCAGCAGATGAATACGCTGCACGAATCAGAGGCGCAATGCCCATCAACAGATGGCATCTCTGAGAAGGAACTAGAGAGCCACCGTGCTGAGTCCAGTAGGCAGAATCTGTTACTAGTAGCACCAGTAGGCCAGCAGATACAGATGGGGGAAGGGCTGCCGACAAATATGTGAGGCGAAGATAGTCGAGAGATCGTGCAGACAATCCAGCTGCAGAGACAGACAAACAGGAAACGCAGAGTAGTGAGAGGCACGGCCAAGCGAACAGGAGTGTTAGGCAAAAGTCAAGGGAGCACGAGGATATACAGGTCGCGGAGGAAGGCAAAGATTAAACGCCGCGTGGAAATTAAGACGGTTAGGCGAAAACTCGGATATGGGAAACGTCCCAAACGAGCATTTGATGGCAGAAAAGCGAGAGAGAAAATAAGATGTAAATTCAAAGGCAAAGGGGACTCAGGCAGACCAAACGACGCGAAAGGGAACGCAACACAGCAAGTAATAGTTGTTCAACTCAAAGGAAGGAAATACGCGATTAGACGGAGACTACTGTTGAAGAAAAGGTGTAAACGCAAATACCGCGGCAGCGTAAGACCAAGGAAATTCAAGAGCGCGCACGCAGATAAGTTTAGTGAGAAGCTACGGCAAACATTTAAACAGCGGCCACCAGACGATATTAGATATGGAAAATCGAAGGCACCGCCAGATGAGGAGCTCAAGCCCTGGCCGGTAAGACTTAGCGATCGCGAATTGAGTAAGGAAAAGGGAGGGTATAATACTAGGTCTGTGCAGTAAAGAACAGAAAGAAAGCGAGGGATGAGAAGGAGTACCCATAAAGTACTTTGAGGGTAATGTTATTGAGATTTTTTTTTTTACAATAGAGTGGAAGGAGACGAGGTACTGGCTTGCGGACGCTATTCTTGAGGTTTTGTGTAGCATTGTATGGAGCGTTGTGTGTTAAATTTTAGTGGGGTAAAATTTCTTTGGGGTAGGGGTAATCCTCTGTGACGGGACGTGCACGATATTAAATTATCGTATACAGCCCGACATTACAGATATGCTAAGGAGACATATCTGTGTTAGCTGTATTATGAATTCATGGCTCTGAAAATAAAAGGAAAAGGTAAAGATCGTATAGAGGAAACACTTCGGAAATATCAGGGAATAAGGAGGGAATTGGGGAGTTTTGAGTATGTTATATTAATCTAAATTTTCGTTATATGAATGCTGACAAAATAATATAACTCAATTGGACCCGATAGGTGAATGGCTGATATCTCTCAACAAAAACAAAAATAATATAGGAACAACAGTGGAAGAAGATATTTTATTCAATTTTTGTTTTGTATTTTACCCAAGTTAAGAAAAGTAGGCCTAGAGCCCGCTTGGTTGAAGGATTAGTAAGCACAAAAGTGCGAACAATGAGCAAGAGAGTGAAGGAGTGGCGTTGCCTAGACAACGAAGTGTGAAAGGGGAAGTTCTGAGAAACAGAAGCAAGAAACAATGAAATCAAGGTCAAGGTAGAGAGGAAATGGGATACGAAAAAAGAGAAAGGAGAGAGAGATGATCGAGAGATTTCAAAGAGTATAGTCGACACTTGGGTAGCTGGAGAAATTCACCTCTAGTAGTAATGAAACCTAAGGTTCTTTTGCCAAAAGAAAAAAAAAGGAACACAATATATAACAGTGTAGAAGTGGAGAGAAGAGACAAGGTTGGTGAAGCCGGAGAAATCAGAGATCAACAGACGAGAGGCGACGGGCAAGACGACTGCACCAGCGACCCAGACGGCCGGGTAGGCCTGCCCGATCCCACATGATGACAAGCGTGCAAGCCAGAGGTAAGCGAACTTAGTCAGGGGTTTGGCAGCAGGGGACTAGAACACAAGGGTATACGGCAAGAAACGGGACCGGGATCCCTAGTTGTGTTCGACCTGTGCTGTCTCTCTCGGCGTGCACCCCTCATTAGCTGTGCTTGAGGGCGAGGACGCGTGGAGGCAGCAAGCCAAGCAGACCTGACTATGTAGCGCGACCGAGGCAGCACTGTGACTGAGAGAGAAAGAATCACCGCACCCCGACGGAATCGCCCAGACTCCGTGGCAGTCCCAGGAGGCGGAGAGTGACCGTAGCCTACGTAATTCAGCTGAAATCATCATGCAGACATCAGAGACTTCAATTTAAACAGATAAGTGCACAAACTAAATTACAGGCCTGCGCGGTAATTAGTACTGAATACAGGAAATGATAATTGTGAAAGAAAGAGAGAACTTGGGTTTCTTTAAGAGTTAAATAGAACATTCTTTGCTCACTGAGTCTATGTTGGTTAAGAGTAGCAATTTGTTTGTTAGTAATTAAGTTGAGAGATACAGCCAAGTTATGAACCTAATAAGTAAATTTTAATAGAAAGAAAAGGGGGGTGAAAATTCTAGTGGGTTAAGAATACTATAATCCTGTAGTGTGTAAAGGGGTTGGTAAAATTTTCTTTTGTTTGCTTTTTGTTAAAATTGTGGGAATATTTTAATAGAGGGGAGGGAGAATAATTCTTGTTTGTAACAGTTTACTTTTTATTTATCTTATTTTTATCTAATAAATGTTTTAAATATAGATTTAGTGGATTTGTTTTTGTTAAATTTGTCTTTAGCGCTAAATGTTGGTATATAAGTATTACACCTTGGGTACAATTGAGTGCATATTAATGACTAGTGCGGAAGGGGAAGTAATTAAATTTTTGCTATGTGACGAAACGTTGATGCTGACGCGTCCCAAAGCATTTTGTGACGCAACAACACCCTTGCTCCGCACTTATTTCGATAGCTAGAGACTACTCTATTAATTTAATTAAGCAAATCATTACCATCAAACTATCGATTAGCCTCAATTCCTATTTAGTATGATCGTATAGTGGTCTGTCTTGTCTACTATTAAATTCCCTCACTTACCTTAATGTGGCTCAACCTTCACACCTTCCCATTGTTAAACTCCCCAACACCCATTTGAATTAAACTCCTTTATAAAGTTATACACCCCCCCTCCCTTTTCTTTTCCATGTCAATGGCATTGGCAATAATCACTTAACAAACTAAAAAAACATAAAAGAATAAATTAAATAGAATCATTTCTTTAATATGAACAAAAAAAGGAAATTTGAACTTTATTTAAAGTAAAATGTTTCGAATATAGATAATAATAATACAAAAGAAAAGAAAAATTAAGTCGACTTTTGAAACTTCAATAAAATACACTCTAATTATTATTCTCACTGATGCATGCTATTAAATACAAATATCACAAAAACTTTAATATCTCACAATCGTATTAATGCTAATTTAACCATCCATCACTATCACAATAGACGTCCAACACTGGCTCTACTCCTAAAAGTATTGCTGCACTTCCCACCATACTCATTATAATAAAACTAATTCGCTTTCATTAATAGCACAACACATGAACCGATAAACACACTACACAGTACTTATCTGAACGTTGCAGTTACTTGTGCACAGTCACTACCATGTCTCAGTCTCCTTCCACTCAAGGGAGCACTGCATTCCCGCCGTCGTTATGCCTTTCTGTAGCATAGTTCCCACGTTGGCTGCCCGGTGAGAGACGCTGCCCATCGCTGGTCAGTCTGCTTCTCCTTGCTATCTCTCGGCCAACGAGCGGTAGGATCCGTCGGCTCTTGCAAGCTAGCCCCCACACGCCTCGCTCTCTTTACAGCCTGGCTGTCTGAGTTACGTCGTGGGGCACTAGCCACAGGTGTCCCGTGCTGCTCGCAGGCTCCAGTGCCCGTATGTCTGCCGATTGCCGACTCGGTGAGAGATACGGCCACGAAGGTCTACTTTATCGTGCCGACCTCCCCAGCCCGCAGTCCCAACCGCTCACGCCCATACTCTTGCACTGTGCTCCTCGCCAGCCGAAACCACCTGCCGCTCAAGCGACTTCACCTACCTCTCGCCGCCGATGCCCGGAACGGTCGCGGAGTGGCCGGCTCCTACATCCTGCCGCCGCTCTCACTGGTCTCGCTCATCTATGGTCCGCTGCTCGGCTCTGCCTGGTCGTGCTTTCCTGAACACCCACACTGAGATATTCACCTTTTTCTTTAGAGTCAAGATCTTGCTTCTCCTCTACTCAAAGTCTGGGCACAGAATATATATGAAATTTTTTTCCATTCTATCTCCTTCCACTGTTCCTGCCTGCTTTGACCTTTCACCTTATTGGCTGCTCTGTCGAAATTCTAGGAACTCCAGGTGAAGGTCATTGTTGTGGCAGCTCTTTCTCTACTTCCTCATTCCATTGTTTCTTCGTTGATTTCCCGCCGAAACTTTAAACAAAGAAAGCACATGTTTCTGTCGAGCCAGTGTCGCCATTACAGAACATTTCATCATTATTTAATATCAATTTTCTCCTTGCCAATGCCATCATACGAGGCATGTTTTTTAAGTAAGTACCGTTTTGGAATTAAAAAAAGACGTGCAAAGATATCGCAATAATTTTATTTTTACATGAAAGCCTGTACCTTAATCTACTTTTCTACATAATTTCCGTGAATATTGAGGCACTTGTCATAACGTGGCACCAGTTTTTGAATACCCTCCTCATAAAATTCTGCCGCCTGACTTGTTAACCACTGTATCACAAATGTTTTGACTTCGTTATCGTCTTGAAGACGCTGACCACCCAGGTGTTTCTTCAAGTGCAGGAACAAATGGTAGTCGCTGGGCGTCAGATCAGGGCTATATGGAGGATGATCTAGAGTTTCCCATTTAAAAGATTTGATGAGATCTTTGGTCCGATTAGCCACATGTGATCTCATCGGCAAAACGATACCCTTACTCAACTTGCCACGTCTTTTGTTCTGTATTGCACGACGCAGATTGTTCAATGTCTCACAATAAGACGCTGCATTGATTGTCTCATTACGAGGCAGAAACTCCACTAGCAATACTCCTTTTCTGTCCCAAAAAACTGTGCACATGATTTTCCGGGCAGAAATTGTTTGCTTAAACTTCACTTTTTTGGGTGATGATGAATGTCGCCATTCCATGGATTGTTGTTTCGATTCTGGTGTGACGTAGGCCACCCATGTTTTGTCACCAGTAACAATTTGGTCTAAAAAATCTTCACCTTCATTGTGGTACCGCTCAAGAAAAGTCAATGCACTGCCTAAACGTTGGGTTTTGTGCAAATCCGTCAACATTTTTGGAACCCAACATGAACACAATTTCCGGTAATTCAAGTTCTCGGTCACAATGCGATACAAAACACTATGAGAATATTGAGGAAAGCAGTCGCACAATGATGAAATTGTAAAGCGTCTGTTTTCTCTCACCTTTTCGTCCACTTTCTGCACCAAATCTTCATTAACGACCGAAGGACGCCCACTCCGTTCTTCATCGTGCACATTTGTGCGGCCATCTTTAAATGCTCTCACCCATTTCCTTACCATTCCATCACTCATAATGTTTTGTCCGTACACTTCACAGATCTCACGAAGAATATCGATCGGTTTTACGCCTTTAGCACTAAGAAATCGTATAACAGCCCGTACTTCACAATCGGCGGGACTCATGATTGTCGGAGACATCTTAAACACTCAGTAAACAACGTATACAATGAAGAATCAGACTGTAATGGCGTCAGTGCGTAGACAAGAGATGTAGTTGACCAGCGCGCATGCGCGGAACGCCGACCGTAGCGCTGCGGCGGCGGAATCGCAAAACGGTACTTACTTAAAAAACATGCCTCGTATAAAACCGAACGGGAGCGATAAAACAAAATGAAATAAAGCCCAAGTTCTCCCTACGTTTTCTTTTCTATTAAAATTTAATTCCTGTCTTCATAGCTAACAAATTTTCCTATCTTAACGCCTTATACAATCCTCCCCCCCCCCCTACTAACTAACAAATGCGATTTCTATTTTCTGCTTTCTTTGCTAATTTCACCCCCAATATCCTGTATTGCGACTAATATTAGACAACACAGATATGCCTAATAAACGGCATATCTGTAGTGGCGGGCCATGTGAGATATAAAACGAAATATCACACATGTCCCGTCACAGCTATAAGTCCGACCTGCAACCAGGAGCAGAGAAGGGAGTAAATTGGACGGTTGTAATAGAGGGAACTAGGGCGTAAGTTTTTTTTTTGTTGTTTTTATCTGAATAATCAAAGTAGTAATTTGATAAATTTTGTTGTGTTTCTTGTCTTGGTGTAAATTTAACTGGTTTTATAATAATATAAGGGGGAAGGAAAAAAGGTAACTACCACTATACGATCTAATATAAAAAATATATTGCGGCACAGGTAAGAGAGTATCGGAAGACAATTAGAGTTTAAGAATAAGTTATAGATTTAAGTCTAAGTAAGTAACCGAGGGAATTGAGAGGTAGCGTAGGTAATATCAAGGGAGTAAACGTTAGGATTTAAAGTGTGTGGTGGGTGCTCTTTAATTAAGTAGGGATTATTAAGGTAAGGAATTCATTAGCAAAAAGGGAGGTAAGAGCAACGCTACATCACAATATACACAAAAATTGTTATACGAGGGCATAAGTCATGGTAACTATTTTTTTTTGTGAGAATTCGACCGTGAGTGGAAAATGTGAAATATATAGATGAAAGGACAAGGAATGGAGGAAAGGTATGGACATTTAACAACACGGAAATATTTTGCTCTTCATGTTTATTAAGGTAGTTGATATAACGTTACAACTTACATGTTCCAGAATCATTATACGCCGGCTTGTTGGCCGAGAGCGCTGAGGCGCAGGTCTTATCGCTCTCGCAACCAGCAAGTCGCGGGTTCGAATCCCGCTTGGGGCATGGATGTTTGTGATTGTCCTTTATTATAATGTGAAAACCCCGTGTTGGGCTTCGGCCTGTTGGGGGCAACCCGCAGGTTGTTTAGATTATTATTAGAAATGAAAGAAGGTTAGGCCTAACCATCGCTTACAAAGCTACAGGAACCCCATTCGGGCGGAACACAACTGTTCCTGGGCGAGAGCCATCTGCTTCGGCATCGTCGTCGTCTTCTTCCTGGTCTTCCATGTCGAGCACGTCCTATCTGCTTGGTCTCTGGATCGGGAATATCCACAATGCTGCTGCTGACCCCTTTTTATACACAAGGCCAATCCCGCAGTGAATCATGGGATCGCCCTCTGGTGGCAAAGCTGGAAGTACTCACAACACTTCCGGAATTCTGAGTGAGAACACAAAGAAGAAGGCATTGAAGTTCGATCCTCCCAGCATGCATTGCAACAATAAACTATATCTTACTACAGAAAATGGTTTTAAAACGTAATAAATCTGAATTAAACAAATTCCAAATCTTATCTATTATCGCTCAATACATTAAGTATAATAATTCTAATAAAATACAGAGTCCTTTGACAAATATTAAGCTAAAAATCACTTGAAAGGAGCCTCGACGGGCGTTAGGCCTAACGGCCGCATGGCGAACTTTGCTATCGCAGAGGGGTTTTTGTACCCAAGGTGGAAGACAAGCAATCCACAAAATCCAAGGCATAATTGAGCTTAAGATCTAACACCACCATGTCAAGAATGATCATAATTTAGCAAGGTCAGATCATGAGTTCTTACAAATAGAAAATATAAGGAATCTCAAAATTAATTTAAACAACAGACACTTGTCCAACAAGATAATTTTGACACCCGAAGGTGGCATGTAGTCCTTTTCTAAGGGAGGACTACTGTAACCATTTACAAATAAAACAAAATAACAAAACAACAAAGTGACTATGTCACAATAGCACACATATCCATTCTAAAGGGCCTCAAAGTAGTCCCCTGAACCTTCACAGTACGCTGCCAACGATATGACAGGCGCCCATATCATCTGCTTCACCATTTCTCTTACCATGTGGAAATGTGGTCATCTCCTGTTGCACAATACCCGTATTTGCAATGTCCATTCGTGTCCGAAGCTGTCTACCACGCAATGGTTCCTTACCGTCCGTATAAGGTCAAAATCACATGGAGAAAAATCCGGAGAGTATAGTGGGTGCTCCAAAACCAGCGGAGACCGGCTATATTGATATACGAGCGTTGTTCAACTCTGGTTACATCCATCCTGCATGGCGGTTGACTAAGAACTAATTTCACATTGTTCTCAATGCAACAAAACGAAATCACAGAGCCATCTGGTGTTGTGGAAATATACTATGAATAAACGGTTTCCTCGAGACATATGACATTTTGTTATACCATCCCTTAGCTATGAGAAAAAAAAAGTTGCCATGACTTATGCCCCAACCCTCATATATAAATAACCTCCTGAAAACATTTTTTTTTTTTTGTTGCATTAAACGAATTATGTTGCCGAAAAATCTCTCTACGTGAAATGCCCAAATGTCGGTGAAATGCAGGTATTTCTCCGTCGGTTACATCTCCGTTCGGTCATATGTCCGTCGGTGAAATGTCCGTTCAGTCGAATGTCTGTTCGGTCAAATATCCGTCAGCCAAATGACTGGGAACAGAGATGTTGTTAGACTTTTATAGTGTCTAAGTTTGCCTAAGCTTTGTGGTCCTGAAGTGATGAATAAAGTTTTTTAGGCAGTAGAGTTTGTGTGCTCTGATGGAGGGAGTGTGCTGTTCGTTTTGAGCCAGAGACAGAAAAGAAGCTGTGTTAATGAGGGATCCCAGTTGCAGTGCCAGCATTAAGTTTCGCAGCGACAACCCAGGTAAAGACTGGGCAGAGAAGCCCATTTTCGGCCTCTGCTATCTGACAGACGTTTTGGTGAGTGTCTTGTTACTTTCTATTTTCTTCATTTTGGAGGCTATCTTGAATTTCTGCAGCGGCCATCAGGGAATCCTGTGCAAGTTTCCCATCTTCCCCAAGAACCATTGCACAGCCAGCTTGAGTGAACTTCGCAATTCAAAACACTTGTGTGTGTATCGTTGAAGAAGTGTTGTCACCTAGTGCTTGATTGTGTTCTATATCAGTATGGGAACAATTTTCACTGTTTTTAAGCCATGTAGGTTCTGTGCTGCTCTTAGTGTTTAAGTCCGCAAGCATTGCTTGTCTTCTGTGTTTTATGTGGGGTATGCAGTCGGGCTAAGTGGTAGGAAGAAAATACTGTTGCTAACGCGGGTGGGTGTACTATACCCCGGGGCATGCACCTTGCAACCTGTTGGGCCATGTTGTGGTGGCAAACGCCTGTACCTTATCAGGTATAGGAATCCAGGGCTGAGTGCTCCTCATCTGAACCGGGCCCACAGAGGTTTCTGTGATCCTCCCCTGTTTAAGAGTATAAGGTTCACGTGACACTGATTTGCGTCGGGAGTTGGAAATATTTGAAAGCCTGCATTTGTGGAGGAGTAACCCAGCTGATGGTCAGTTGCCCATCCCCTAGGGGCTTGGTTAGACAGTGCAAGGCGAGAGTCTTGAAACAGTAGGCAGAGAGACTGTGCTCTTGGTCCCATGGCCGTGCCACAGGAGCCGCATGCCTCAAGGCACTAATGGGTGTGGCCCACTCATAACTGACAATGTAATAGTTCTAATATAAAATAGGTACTAGTCTGAGGAGCCCCTTTAGACATATCAGTTGAAATACAGAACTTTTATGTACAATGTTATTTTTTTGTAGATATGTCTATGGCAAGTTCATTGGGTTGCTGCACCAAGTCTTTGTATTAAAAGTGTGTTGTTTGAATATAAATGCTTGTAGTGGAATTGCGGGTTTGTTTTTTTTTCAGATAGTATTAAGTTTATTTTCAGGACCAGCGCAAGTGTCTTCTGACGATTCCTGAACCATTGATGGGCTTTCCCCCTGGTGATGGCCGCAGGTAGTTCATAACTCATAGGATTATTTTAAAGGGGAGGGGGGTTCGTCACAAAAGTACATTCAAATGTTGTGCATAGTGGATTTTTCCTCTCCTTACTGTAAATAAATCTCCACAGTTGTTATCCTTTTTTACTTCTAGACATAAATGATAATTTTTAATTTCCATTGTTTTTATTGTTGAGATATTGGTTTTATCTTTTTGGAAATTGTTCTGGTCTCAATGTATTCGTGTTTATTGATAAGTAAATCAGTCTAGATAAGTTCGTCATTGTCTGTATTTCAGCATAACATGAGGAAGTTAAGAAAATAGAATCTAAAAAAAGCAATACATTAATTTAATTATCATGGCCAAACTGAGGAAAGTACAAAGAAATAGCATTGTTCACACGGTAATATAATATACTGAAGGGCCTGTCACCAATCAGTAACAAGTAGAGTTAAAGTACCGTATTTTTCTGAATATTGGCTGGAATCACTTTAGGCCGCAGCTGCAGATTTGACAGTCGAATGAAAAAAATAACCATTTAAAGGCTGCATTTCACTTTAGGCATAAACACATATAGGGCCTAAAAAGATCAGACTACTTCGTTTTAGCATGCCATAGGTCCTTAAATAGTAATGTAGTCCGTAATTTTATTATTTATATAACCATCTTCATTATTAAGTACCGAAAGGTGCTTTATGCTATCAGTGTGGAGAAACGTGTTTGTCTGTCTGTCTGTCTGTCTGTCTGTCTGTCAGTCTGTCTGTCTGAAACTCAAACATCTACGAGGCTATGAAAGATTTTCAAAATCTCTTTACGTCAGTCGATGAATATGGTTCATGGCACGAACCAGTTAAAATATATTCTAAATCGGTTCATTGGCACGTGTGCAAATGGTACCTCTATTTTCCCGCCTAACAATTTTCAATGGAGAGATATATTAAGTAATATATCAAACAAATCGTAATGACGAGATAGAAGCGGATATAAATTACTATTTTCTCCAATTAATAAATAAGGTTCCGGGAATGAACGATTTTGAAAATGGTTGAAATCGAAACAATGACGTGTGCTCTAATAATACCCTTATGACACTCTTAAAAATTTTCAGTGCTAAAATATGGCATGTAATATATCAAACAACTTGGAATGATGTGTCAAGAATGAATATAAAGTAAAATTGATGGTAGTCGAAATTGGTTTCAAAGAACCTGGTTTAGTGGAACCATTTTGGTTCATTGGAACTTTCAATGCTAAAATTTGGCATGTAATATATCAAACAACTTGGAATGATGTGTCATGAATTAATGATAGTTGAAATTATTTCAAAGGTACGGGGTTTAATGGTATCATAATGGTTCATTAGAAACTTCCAATGTTAACATAGGGCGGTTTAATAATATAGTTCCGCGAATGGTTTAGTTTAACCTTTCGGTACTTGGTTATGTCATTCCTTAATGGCTTATTTAGTACCAAAAGGTGCTTTATGCTATCAGTGTGGGGAAATGTGTTTGTCTGTCTGTAACTCTAACTCCTCCGAGGCTATGACAGATTTTCAAAATCTGTTTTTGTCAGTCGATGAATATGGTTCATGGCACGAACCAGTTACAAATATTATCTAAATCAGTTCATTGGCACGTGCACAAATGGTACCTCTATTTTCCCGCCTAGCAATTTTCAATGGGAAGATATATTGAGTAATATATCAGACAAATCATAATGACGAGATATAAGCAGTTATTCATTACTATTTTCATTAGTTGATAAATATGGTACATGGCACGAATTAATCACAAATATTATCTACATCTGTTCAATAGCACATGCACAAATGGTACCTTTACGACCCCACCTAACAATTTTCAATCAAGAGATATATTAAGTAATATATCAAACAAATCGTAATGATGAGATAGAAGCGGGTATAAATTACTATTTTCGCCAATTATAAATAAGGTTCCGGGAATGAACGATTTTGAAAATGGTTGAAATCGAAACAATGACATGTGCTCTAATAATACCCTTATGACACTCTCAAAAATTTTCAGTGCTAAAATATGGCATTTAATATATCAAACGACTTGGAATGATGTGTCATGAATGAATATAACGTAGAATTAATGAATAATATCACATATCTGGGCTTCGTCGAGCATCTTAACTATATAGAAAAAATAATTATCGGGTCTGGCAAGATGCGGTAGAAAACAATTTATTGCCTGACGCGTTTCAGCGTTACGCTATCTTCGGAGGGCTGTTATGTTACAGATTATGGGGCTGGCCAAGCCACTTTTATATACAAATGGTAAAGGTTAAGTGGCCAATTACAATTCGAAAAAAAAAATAAAAATTATAAATAAGAAGGTGATTGGGTCCAGTCGTCAATGCACGGATCTCATAGCGGATTAATGACTCCGATCATCGAAGCGCGGACCTCCTAGAGAGCTGTATTAATACATCTGGTTGTTGGTTTCTTTCTTCTTGGAAAAGTTGACGAGGAGCTGCAGGGTGTCTTCCCGTTCAAATACGGTCTGATTATTTAGTAGGGTGTTCAGTGCCAATTGTTTCTGCTTGGTAATTTCGTATTCTTCTCTTAGGATTATCTTGGACCTGTCTTTGCCAATCCAAATCACGTGCATGCATAAATCGATGTCGGTCATTCGATGTTTTTATATTATCAGGTGTTCTGCGTAGGCGGACACACCGTCTTTGTTGATCCACGATCGTCTGTCTTCTTTGAATCTAATATGGAACGAACGAGTCGTGGATCCGATGTATACTGCCTCGCAATCCGGGCATGATAGCTTGTATACACCTGCTTTTTTGTAGCGGTCGTCGGTTGTCGTTGGGTTCAGCACTTTTTGATTGCTGTATTTTGTCCTATACGCTATGCTTATGCCTTCCGATTTGAAAATTCTTGCTGTGCGGTGGATATCAAGGCATAGCTATGTCATCGTGGCATACTTTTCTTGGCCGTTGTCTTGGGGTCGTGGGGCTTTTGTCGTTCTCAAGTCTCTTTTGACCTTGTTCAAGATTATGGTGGTGAAGCGGTCAGGGAAGTTGTTGTCACGTGCCATTTTGTAGGTGGTGGTGATTTCTTCTTCCAATGATTTTGTGACGGGACATGTGTGATATTTCGTTTTATATCTCACATGGCCCGCCACTACAGATGCCGTTTATTAGGCATATCTGTGTTGTCTAATATTAGTCGTAATACAGGATATTGGGGGGAAATTAGCAAAGCAAGCAGAAAATAGAAATCGCATTTGTTAGTTAGTAAAGGGGGGGGGGGGGT
>JAHWFO010031089.1:413463-426956 GCA_023313115.1 Rhysida immarginata | reverse complement strand
TTTTAGATTACCGATTGCGTGTGTGGTGATGGGGGAGCGTATCGGCCGCCGCGCCATTACTGTTGGAGATTTTACATTTATGATCTACACGGTAATTAAAGTTCTGTCATGTTTATTATACGCTAATTTCGTTTGAAGTTCATAATACGACTTTTTATTTGAATTTCCCATCGCCAAAAAAAAAATATGAATGTAACTCAATATGAACAGAATGCTACTTTACAACATATTTGTTGGCCTTCGTATTTGAAAACTTACATTCGTATTTTATTGGCGACGAAAAATGCAGATGAAAAGTGAAATATTGTAATATATAATGAACTATACATTGTAAATACAGGGTAATTAAAGTTCTGTGATGTATATTATACGCTAATTTCATCTAAAGCTCATTATGCAACTTTTCATTTGAATTTCCGGCGCCAAAAAAAATACGAATGTACCTTCTCAATCCATGAAGTACAACTTTGTTTCGATGAGATAAAAAGGCGACGGGCAGTGGGGAATTCAAATGAAAAGCGAATAAATGTAATAAATAATGAACTGTACATTGTATATATAGGAAAATTAAGGTACTGTAATGTATATTATGGGCTAATTTCGTTTGATTTTCATCAGGACGGAATGCAACTGCATCACTTCAAAGCAGTATCAGTTTTCTGAAATCGTTGTCATGCTGTTTGGAAGAAAAAAAAACGGTAGTTAGGCCGCACAGGCATTTTTTACAACTTATTTATTAGATAAGCCGCGGCGTTACTACCGTAAATTACGGTACTTGCCATGACAATATCATTTGGCAGTAAATTCCATAAACTAATTGTGTCTGGAAAAAAAGACTGCAAAAAAACTTACATCTACAAGCAATATTTTTTTGATCTTATTTTTATTATCGATTCTATTGGAGATATAGTTTGGAGACTCTAGGAAATTTTCTTTTTTAAGATTACTCATGTTATTAAAGATTTTATAAAGGGTTTTTAACTTTAATTCTTTCCTTGTAATCTGCAATTCAGGTAAATTTAGGCTATTTCTTAATTTTGTTACACAAGAATGCCTATCAAAATTGTTGAAAATAATACGAACAGCCATGTTTTGAATTTTTTCAAGTTCAACAATTGAACTTTCACAGTAAGGGTCCCAGCAAATAGCACAATATTCAAGAATGGATCTAACTTAAGATTTGTACAGGACTAATTTGACTTTCATACTTAGACCTTTCGATATTGAGCCAAACAAGTAAAGTGCTTTATTTGCTTTATCGATAATATATTCAACATGTTTATTCCAACTTAAGTTTTTATCAACAATTATCCCTAAGATCTTTATGGAGTCAGATTTAACTAAGTCACAACTGTCAGTGTTGTAATTAAGAGCAAAAACATTATCGGCTTTGGCCCTTGAAATATTCATATAGTAAGACTTTGACCAGTTAACAGCCATGCCCCAAATTTTACATCAATGAGAAATAAAATTTAGATCCTGCTGAAGATCATTTTGATCGGCTGCACTGTTAATTTGCTTAACTAATGTCCCATCGTCTGCAAAATAAAGATTTTTTTTAGACATCCCCTGTAGTAAGTCATTTAAATACAGATTAAAAAGAAGAGGCCCACTAACCGATCCCTGCGGGACACCAGAGAGTACCTCACAAGGCTCTGACAATACACCATCAACTAAAATGCTCTGCACACGCCCAGTAAGAATTTCTAAACCAGGTTACAAGTTTATCACCAAAACCATATTTGGATAGTTTCAGAAGTGAAAAAACAAATAGGTACTTTATCAAAAGCTTTAGCTAAATCTACAGCAATTAAGTCAACCTGTTTCCAGTTTTGTATAAATTTAGAAACATAATGAACCAAATCTATCAAAAGTAACCTAGTAGAAGAACCGCATCTAAAACCAAATTGATTATTGGCTAGTAACCCATTTTCTGATAAGAAAATAACCATATGCTTTATGATATGTTCCATCAATTTAGCAGTGATGCAAGTAAGGGAAACAGGACAATTATTCTGGGGTTTTTTATTATCGCCAGACTTAAAAAGCGGTGTAACTATAGCCCTTTTCCAATCAACAGGCACGTCATCTGTTGTATAAGATAAAGTAAAAATGTCTTGAAGATAAAGAGCAGCAACTGGAGCAACTAAACGTAACATCTTATTTGTGATCCCATCAGGGACACAGGCTTTGTTCGTATCCTGTTCCAGAATTAAATTCAGTATACCTGAGCTACTAAAACAAAAATCGGGAAAGCTTTTATCAGTTCTAAGATTGAAACATGGAAGCTTGACGTCATTTATTTTGGAAAAATTTTGCCGGAATGACAGATTTAGAAGGTTTGCTTTTTCTAAGCTACTCCTTTTAAGATTACCAGTATCTGAATATAAAGGAGGAATAATATTAACATCTTTTTTGACATTTTTTATGAACTTCCATAGCCGTTTAGAATTTGACAGGTTTATACTAGACAAATATTTCTCTTTGTTAGATTTTATGCTATTTTTAATTTCAAATCTAATATTACGTATCTTTTCCTGGATTCCCTGGACCTGGTTTCTCTTAAAATTTGTTAATAACTTTTTTTTCTTTTTTATCTTACTTTGTACGTTCTTAGAAATCCATGGCTTGTTTACATTTAAACACTTCACCTTAGTTGGAACAAATGTATTTATGATGTCGAAAATATCGTTTTTAAAAAGAACGTACCTCTCATTTACTGAGAGACTTTCCTTAACATCAGTATAATTTACAAATTTGCAAAACAAGGCATTTAATATTTTAGATGGATCAGCACGATGAAAAAGAAGAATCTTTGCTTTACTACTTTTCACATGAGGCTTCCAAGTGTAAGGCAAGTAGGATAAAACAATATTGTGATCATTGATACCATTTACAATTTCCACAGTAAGACCTTCAAAATTTGTAAAAATTAAATCAAGGATGTTTTGACTAGCTTGCCGAGTGGGAATTCTAACCTCTTGAATTAGTGAAAACTCGTCAATAAGGTGATTTAAATCATTTTTAAGTGATGAATCCTCGCAATGTGACATAGTGTCCCAATTTACACTAGGCAAATTGAAATCTCCAATATGTAGCAGCTTATTTCTAGCATCTACTTTGTTTAGACACTTTGCCAAGTTTAAAAAACACATTTTGTCATAGCTAGGGCGATAAACGCTTCCAATAATCATATTTTTGCCTGAACTACAACTGATTTCAACAAAGACACATTCAGTGACATAAGTAAAAGTCAATTCATATGATGAAAATTCATGTTTTACCGCAACAAAGACCCCACCTTCTCTAGTTTGCCTGTTCTTTCTATAATAAGTATAATTTTCGGGAAGGTAAAGTGAAGAAGCATCCTCGTCTTTTAACCAGGTCTCAGTACCAATAACAGTATCAGGATCTTCAGAGAGAATAAATTCCGATATATCGACTTCTTTGTTCTTCACACTTCGAAAATTTATTGTTGCAATCTTTACACAGATTTCTGCAGGATTTTTTATTTCATTAGACAATGAAGCAAGGTGGGTGATCTGTTGTTTATCAGAGGTCAATTCCTTGATCTCTTCCGAGGTTATTTGTTTTTACTCATCAGGTCTTTCGTTAGCTAGTTTTTTTGGTTTTCCTTGTGTGATTGTAGTTTACGTTTATTGAATTCTTCTCTCTCAGCAGGAGTCATATCTGGAGCTAATCCAACTTGTTTATTAGCGCAAGGCAATATTGTATTTTTACATTTCTTACAGTTAGCCATAATGATGTCTTTTTCATGCAGAGATGCTAACTTTATTAACAGAGGTCTAGTGTAATTCTCATTTGATTTTCTTCCTAAACGGTACAGGTTTGTGACTGTAGGTTGAGTAATGCCAAGTTGTTGAACAAATTCGTCAAAGCTATGAATGTCTTCGTTCTTTCTGTCTTCTGCTTTCATTTTATCTGACTCGGGGATATTAAACAAAATTACGTTAAACTTCCGACGTTCTCTCTCTGACAGTTCCTGAGCTACAATTTTCGAACAAGTTGATTTCGTTACTAGTTTGGACCTCGCACGGTCTACACCATGCTGAACGACTTCGCTAAGAGAAGCGTTCAGCGTTAGAAATTTTGCTGGAGAATTAACAGTTTTATCAACGTCAGAGTTCGGTATTAGATCCCCGACAAAACGTTGAAAATTTTGTAGCTTCTCATTGAATTCTTTTATTTTAATTTCACTGTCTTGCAGTTTCTTTTCCAGTTGCGCTAAGATTTCATTCTCAGAAGCAGTTTCTTTTCCAGCTTGGCCTAACTCATTAACGTGCACTAGACTATCCTTTAGCATACATAGTTTACATTCAAAGTTCATATCCAGAGATGGAATTTTTTCAAATTCTTCCTGAATTCCTGTATTTTCATACAAAATCCAATCCGAACAGTTAGAACACTGCACCTAGTTTATAATTTTGGTCACCTTCGTTGACTTTATCTTAGTTCCCTCCTTATTTTTCTGACTCGTGCTGTTTCGATTCGCCATTGTTTAAATTGAAAATTCTTCCGCACAGTTCTTGGAGGGGGAGGAATGGAGAGGGAGGATGATTATAGAGAACTATTTAGGATAATAATATTAATAAGAGGCAGAGAAAGATATATAAGAGATAGTTAAGTAAAATATATTGAGACGTGAAAAAAGCAGTACGGCGGCTGGGTAGATGGGGGTGTGGCGAGGAATGTGTGGGGGGTGAAGTGTTATAGAAGGAAGGGTGGCCGGAGACACAGGGGTGAAAAGAAGATGGGGATGGAGAGCAGAGGGTAGGAGCTTGGAGAAATATGAGATCCAAGGTTACGCAGATGAGAGACAGGAATAGTGTTGATTATAGAGTGGGAGGGAGCGGACTCCAGTGTCTTAAGGTGGGGGGGGGGGGGAGAAGCTAGGGATATATCAATTATTCTAAGTAAGATTAATAATTAGTAAATAGCATGGTGCGGTTGCAAGCCATAAAAGATTAGTTACGTTTTTGGGAATGGTCAAAGAATACAAAAAGGAGGGAAAACTGGGAGAAGGAGTGAGTAACCAACATTTATAGTTAGACAGTTAAAATCCTTGAAGTTGCAGTTGATGAAGGACACAGATGTGTCGTATGAGAACAAAAATATGTGAGGAATTTGGGTAAAATTGAAGAGGTTTAGTAATAAGCAACAAAATTTGGTATGCTTCGCTTCTCTTTTGAGCTTCGATGTAAGAACTGTGTCGAGTCGGCGAGATGAGGGATGGTTTTATGGGGGAGGGAAACTTGGGAGCTGGGGTGGCAAAGGAGCGATAGCAGATGCGTCTGCTCTCGACGAAACACACACACGAAACAAAAAACCTCGTATTAAAATATCACAACCTTGTGCATAAAATTAGAAACATTCTGTGATGTGCCCCATTGCCATTTGACCACTTTTAAAACTAGAAAACCACTCATAAATCCTTTCTTAGCTTAAAGCTTCCTCCCTGTAATCCCTCCGAAACATTGTGACAGTTAAAACTTGATAGCATGTTGCACTTTCATGTCTGCTATTTAAAAATCACCAAAACGCCAACAACGCTTATGAAAACAACCACATAAACCACTAGGATGTTTTGCCAAGGATGGTGCTTGGCCAAATAATCCAGAACAGTGTCTGGTGTTGGTGAAATAGGAATTAGCACCACACAGCTAGCTAGAAAACATTTCTTGTTATATTTGGGTCCCCCCTTGTATCTGTTAAAGCTATTTAAGGATAAATATTATTAATTGTATTACAATTTAAAAGTGAAAACTTCTTGCCAAATACATATTTCCTTTCTTTCCTCCTTGTGGATTAGAGGCTTTCACCTCATCATTAGTTCCTTTCCACAGTATTTGCTTATTATTTTGTATAGATTTATTGACAATTTTTATATGAGGTGACATTTAGTATCTTAATAAATTTTGTACAGTCAACTTTAGACCAGTGCATGTAATGAACGAATTGTTTTTCTTCTTTTTTTATTTTTTAGAAAACCATAACCAAAAATAAATCCACGTGCACTATTTCTGTGAAGCAAGAGACAAAATTCACAAGTACAACATTAGACACATTAGCTGGAATGCTAGAAAAAATTGGTAAATTATTGCAAAAGTATCTATAATATTGTGTCATCTCGGGCCTTGAATCTAACTTTTTAGGTTTGCTGTAAAACACTGCTGTGAGGAAATTGAAGCTCACAGCAAAAAATTAAAGCTCACAGCAGTTTTTTTCAATTTTTCAGGTTGTTTTTTTTAATAGAGAAAATTAAATATTTTTAAACTTTTAACATTCATTAAAAATATTTGGAATGAAATTACAATATTTTAATATCTTATATCATGATCAAAACACAAATCACTCTTATGTTTCAGAAAAGTTTGGTCTTTTTTGTAAAGAACTGTTGTACCAATTTTTTATTGCTCGAATAAGATCAAATTTTTCTAGTTATGGCCCTTCTGATATGCGTAATACGCCATCCAAAGTATTAATTGAAAGAGAGCAACGCCAATCCGACTGAATTCGCTTCGTACATGAAAACTTTCTTTCCAATCTTGCATTAGATAAAGGAGTTACTAAAATAATTTCCACTAAATGTAATAAATCTGGATAATCATCTTGTTTTGCAGTAAAAATATTTTCCATAATTTCAAATATGGACTTTTTTTACAATTTCCATTTTTACTATTAAATTGTAACAATTTCAGTGTTACAATTGTTCAATTTTAAAACTTTTTTCAAAATGAGATATCAATACTTGAATTTCTTTATTGCCATAAATGTGAATATTTTCATCGTTAAAATTCCAATTTAACGGATCAAATATTTTAGCTGAAGATTTTATAAAATTTTGAAAATGGCAATTTATACCGTTAATAACTCTATTTAAAATGAAGGATTTGTTACGTTGAAAGTTTTCAATTGCAGATTTTCTCTCCTGAGATATTTCCTCATTTAGAAATTGGGCTACATTAGGCCCATCTTCAATTTGCATCATAGCCAGGCTGATTTGCACAGAAGAAATACTAGCATTTATATCATTTAAACTTAAATTATCTCGCTGGAAAATTAGTGACATTTCGTGTATACAATTAAATAAATCAATAAAAAAATTAATGTGTATTTGAAATTTAAAATCTTTTAATTTCTTTAAAAAACTTTTCATCTTGCATGCGTCATTACTATTTGAGGTGCTGATGGTATTTTCAGAATAAATTTCTAACGATTTAGCAGTTGACTGTAGAGTATTTAAAGCACGTTTTTTGTGTTCAATCCACCGAGTCCCACTAACTTTTGCTGGTTTTTTTCATCACATCATTTAAGACATCATTTACTGCTTGTAATTCTCGGCAGTGTTTTGGAGAATTATTAAAGAAATAATAAAGAGAAATCAGAAACTCTTCTGTATCTTTCCACATAGTATCTTTTAAGGCATCTTTTGTAGCCAATTCAACTCTATGAGCATAACAGTGTACTGAAATAAACCAAGTCAGTTGTTCTTTAAAGGATGTCATAATCCCAGAATGTATGCCAAAGTTCACCAATGCACCATCTGCACCTCCAGCTACCAAGTGTTCATTCCATGTTTCCATGGAATAGCTGAGAATGGTGGAAACAGCTTTTTAATACCCATGGCATTAGCTGATTCTATGTCGATAATTCTTAGGAAATGAAACGGTTATAAATTGAAATATGCTGTGATTACAGTTCACAATTTACATAAAAAGTACAAATGCTAAAATTGAAAACATTCTTACCCTGCATAACAAATTTTAGGTATTCCATTCTTCATAAATTTAACGAAGACAAATTCCTTTTCAGTGGTACCGGTAATTCTATCTGTATATCTCGCACTGGATAATTCTTGTCTAAATTCTTCTTTCAAATAATCTGCTATGTGCATTGTGAGTTCTTTGCATGATTTATCATTTCCGTACGTTTCTCCTAGCATTACACCATGTTGTTTTTCCAGAGTGATTTGTGAAGTGAATAAATTAAATAGTAATTCTTCTTTGGGCTAAATAATAAGCTATATCAAATATTTTTTTCATTTTTTCTTTCTGTTTAGCCATATTTGCCAGAGCTTTATGTATGTCTGTAGTTTGTAAATTTTTTTCCTTCAACTTCAAAATGATATTTTTCTGCTGCCTTGTTGTGACCATGTGTGCTACCATGATTGACAGCATTGCATTTTTTAATAACCGCCGTTCCATTAATAAAGGCATCTAAATTTTGTCGCCTGGTTTTGCACAACTTCGAACAATTTGGGGGTACATTTTACAAGCTTTGCATGACAATTTTGAAACAAATATTTCCGAATCTTCCACATACATTTCATAATTTAAATACCAAAGATTCTAAGAATCAATGGTAGCTTTCGTGGCCTTTTCGCACGCATGTTGTCGTTAGAAGGATTATCTAATGCAACACTTTTGTGCTTCGAACTTGTTGCCTTATCAGTCCATTTTAATGGCCAAGACATCGTCACATTAAATAATCAGTTACCTTCTTCTGTTCAGATATTTGAAGGAAATACTGCAACACTCATCAGCAGTTGAATGCTGTATTACTGGCACTACAGCAAAAATTGATTCCGCAATTGTTTATCTATTATACTTCTGTCAGGTTTTTAGCTTTACTCTGATTGGTTGGATGTTTGAACCTGACATAGATAAGCGATATGATTGTTGCGCGAAATACTTCATTACAGAAGGATCTTTGAAAATTTTCTTTACACGTTTGCAGCAATAAATTGCGCGTAAGTAAATAAAAAGTTACGGCAAATAACATTTTTCTCACAGCAATTGGCACGATTGCCGTAATTAATTTCGACCGCTGTCATCTATAATATTAAGTCTCTTCTGTTCCTGATTGTATATATATAAAAGGGATACAGGGTGTCCCATTTAAATCATACCAGTAAAATAGTTCTGAAACTAAGCATTGTTTGAAAAAACGTCCAAAATCAAAGGTGAATTATTTCGCGGGGGAATTCATTAGCCAAAAATCTAAAATTACCCCCCCCACCCCTTGTGGGGGGGGGGGGGATATCTTATAAGAGTGGGTAGGTTAATCAATGGTGAAAATCCAGAGATTACCTAGGCACTTATTCCAACGAGAGAATTTTGCGCCAAGACCCAAAAAAAAAACTTAAGAACCTATAGGAAGCCGGACTCTCCCAGAAAACGAGTCAGACTACCCACTGGATCTTGGTGAATGTCCTCAAGAAAAGTAGAATTTAGCATGAGGCAACTAATATGTGCCAGTGCGACACATCCAAAAAGAATATGATGGGCTGTTTCATTCACCAAGTTACACTTTGGACATAGTGGTTTCTCCCGAAGGATCCCCATTCTATATAAATGTTTTCATAGTAAATCATGACCTGTAAGAAAGCCCATGATAACCCGTACTTTATTCCTACTAAGCTGCAGAATACTAGTTGTTAGATTCTGAGTAGGTTTCTTAATCATGAGTCTAGCATGTCTTTGATTGGTGGTCTGTTCCCACCTTTTCTTCATCGCTTGATAAGAGATGTTATTAATCTCACAGATTGTGGTTTGTTTGGAAATACCGCAAAAAGGTTCAGGACCACAGAGTGCTGACTTGTCACCCTGTTTTGCTAAGGTATCTGCGACTTGCATTTCCAAATATACCTTTATGTCCAGGCACCCATATCGCTATTCTGGAGAGCCAAGATCTGCAGGATTTGATGACATTCCAAGGTAATTTTAGAAGTTACCTTGAAAGATTTAATGGCCTTTAGGGCCGCCTGACTGTCACTGAGTATGAAGATTTTTCTACGAATGTAGAGTTTTTCTATACATATCTGTAGACAGTAAATAATAGCTAACATCTCTGCCTGGAAAACCGTGACCCAACGACCGAGTCTACGAAAGTGAAGGGTTTTTGGTTCGCCACAATAAACGCCCAGGCCAGAGTATCCATGATGTCGGGAGCCATCTGTATACCAAATGAAGGCGCCCTTAGGAAAATGCCAACTCCCCACCCTCTCTGCTCTACCACGGGGTCTATGATGACCTGGCTCGAGAGCTCAGGGAGGGTACGAGTTTCCGCAATGTCGGAAGGCATTTGCAAAATATTACTGGTCATAATCCAGCTAACGATGGTATGAGATTTCAGCCCAAGGAAATCTACCCATAGCCCTTGATTACCCAGACGATAAGAACTTGGATATAAATATCCAAAGGAGTCAGAGAAAGAATAACTTTCGTAGCCCTGGTTGGTTGGTTGTAACAGCGTCCGTGATACAGTAGGGAGGCTAGCCTGGCCTTAACAGTAGACTGCTCAGTCTTATGCCACCAAACCAGAGCACAGTACGTAAGAATAGGTCTAATGGCTGTGACATACAGCCGGTATGCCATTTTTGGGTAAGGCTCCAACATTTACCTAGGACACGGTGACATCGATAGAGTGCCATTTTAACCTGATTTATTCTTTTATTAAGATGTTGATTCCAGATCAATTTACTATCAAGGGTAAATTCCTAAGTATTTGACTTCCTTCTTTACAATAATCTTTCACCAAATAAGATTGGTGTTCGATTAAAAGGAATAAGGGAAAATCATTAGCCAACAAAATTACCCCCCTCCCCTTGTGAGGGGGTGCTGGGTGGGGTGAGGTAACTTTGAAATCTTAAACGGGAACCTCTGTTGTTAATGGTATATTCAGATTGTACATAATAATCGAGAAATGTTTTATTCTGGGTGGTTTTTCAATTAATGCAACCGTTTAGGAGATAGAGACCCTGAAAGTGTGAAACTTTTAATGTTTTGAACCCAATTTTATCAGTGAAGACAAAGAGATCTTACAGACATTCCTATTCCACTTTTTAATGGTCTTTAAGAATCCAAAGTCAGAATTTCTAAAATCCAATATTTTTCATTACACACAGACTCTGCCTCCATAGGACTGCTGCCCCCAAGACTTTGCTTGTGCACTAAAAAACTTTGAATTCATTTAACTTGAGACATCTAAATATCTCGTAAAGTATGCATCGTACAAAAATAAAGTCTGAAATAAAAAAATATATCTGGGATGGGGCAATTTTGAAATTTCAAATGTGAACCTCCATTTTTATTTCATATTCGAATACTCCACCAAATATTATGTAGGATTTATCTGAAACATTATTTTCAATTCGTGATAGATGGTGCTGTAATTGGTTAAAATTATAGCCGATGGGATTTTTTACCGTCAGATTTTTGCAATTAAATGTCGTGTGTGCGTAGTTGAAAGTCTGATGTATGGCCTTTGTAATAACAAGCTTACACTCTTTTATTCTGCTTAGTAGCTGGTGTTAAACCGTTATCCGTCGCTTCAAAATTGCCCATCCACCAATATGGCAACGGTTTCAACTACGCACACCAAATCTTGCTCCCGTTTCAACTCCTTTCTGCGCATGATGATCATTGATATTAAGTCTCTCTGGAGTGTTTGATATAGTAACCACACTCTTAACCACCGGAAAACCTGAGCCCTTGACAGGGCGTCGTCTTTATACAGGGCCACGGTATAAGAAGGAAAGGTAATCCGACGAACAATGGCAGCATTGTTGGGAGAAGATTACAATCTTGCCCGTGGTTCGTGAGGTATTTCGCAGAGGGCGCTGTTGCTAGGGAGGCCGTTTTTCTCCTTACGTCTGTAAGGGAATTGCTCGTTTTCTTCTGTATATTTATGTAATTGTTGATTTTTAAGGTTTAATTTATTTTTTTAGAAATTCAATTAGAAGAATAAATAGCATTTGAAATAAAACATATAGGCCTTCTTGTATTATAAATATGTCATTCAAATGAATGAGAAGCCGATGAGTGAATATTAATTTTATAAATTTCATTAACTTTCAAATTGTGTCGTATTATTATTCTAACATTATTGTTAAGAAATTTCATAGCGAACCTACAATTTATAAATCATTGTATTCGATTAATCGTGAAGAAAAATTCTCAATGAAAATTAAAAATATATCGTGAAATTAAGTGACTCGCATATTGATTTTTAGAATAAAATTTATTTAACATATTGAAAGGAGTAATTTTAATCGTATTAAGTTTTATAAATTATTTTTATATTACATTTGAAGTATTAATTTGAAGTAAATGAAATTGAAGTTCTTGTGGGGTTGAAATCCAATATTAAAGGTGAGGAATGATTTTTGCTGAAGCTTGTAAAATTCCAAAAACAAAATTCTACAAGTTTCAGTAACAATCATTCCTCACTTTTAATATTGGATTTCAAAAACAAAAAATTCATTTCAAAAACATTACACTGGCATTGGTGAAATCAATTATTTATTTATATATTGAATGTTATTTACTTAAAATTATTAATAAATATTATTAAAATTATAAAGGAGATTTACGTGTTATTACTTACTAGTTACTTATTAAAAAATTTAGCTCTTTTCTTTTGTTCCCTTGCAAGTTTTTTTACATCATCAATTACTGCCACATTCTCAGCAACACATAATAGTGTAACAATTCGGCTGCTACATCTTTTTTATGTTCTTCTCAAGGGAATGAAAGTGGAGCACTTTCTTATGTTTTGGCAATAGCGATTTCGTAGGCACATTCTTTCTCTGCAGCAGTTAACATGTAGAAAATATTTACTTTCGGATGAATAAGGCGGCCTCTGGTTTTCAGATTAACTAGAGCTGCCTCCTTATGCTCTGAAAATACAGGGTGATTATAAAGTCACTATACATTTTGGTGAAAACTCCGTTTTATTGCAGCAATTGCAGTATGCATCAACCAGATATCATACCAGGATACATTTTTAGTAAATTTCAATGTTTCCCCCTTGCACATCCCGGCACAGCTCCCAGCGTTCCACCATGGCCCGGAAAACATTGCGCAACATTGTGGTGTAATGTCCTCCACTGCGGCAGTAATCTGTTTTTCAACTGTGCAGTGGTGCGTAATCCTGACCTGGTACACCTTGGACTTGATAAAACCCCACGCAAAGAAATCCATGAGGGTCAACTCTGAGGACTGGAACCCACAGTCTTGGCGAGCCCTGACCAATCCATCTGCCTGGGAATACGTGATTCAGTTAGTCCCGAACGATATTGGCCAAATTGGATAGTACCCCATCTTGTTGGAACACAACGGTATCCTAAATCCTTCATCTCGCAATTGTGGCTCCAGGAATTGCTCCACCATGTCGAGGTACACGGTACCATTGATAGTCCCCTCAGCAAACATGAAGGGCCCATAGACCTTTGACTGTGTAACTCCCATACACACATTCACTTTGGGTGTATTTGGGTGTGCAAATGAAATTCGTTAATGATTTCACCAAAATGTATAGTGACTTTATAATCAACCTGTACACCTTCAGATGAAAAAGAATGTCTACAAACCTCACAAGAGCTAATTATTGCCATTTATTTGCAAACTAAACCTATAACATAATTAATTATAGTCTATAATTGGTGCTTCATAGCAATCATGGCTATGATC
>JAHWFO010031089.1:383158-413063 GCA_023313115.1 Rhysida immarginata | reverse complement strand
GATCGTAGCAGATGACATATTTCAGCTTCCCACTCTGTCGTGGCTATCACTCTATCCAGCTTTAAATTTAATTTCTCAATCAAAACTGATTTTTTGGAAGGATCCTTGGTACAAAACATTTTTCCAATTTTCAATCACTACAAAAAAAAGCAAGAAAAAACCATCACATAAATAAATAAATACATGTAAATAAATGAATAACAAACACAAGTGTAAGGAAAGAGAGATCAAGAGAAAGGCTATATATATGGTGTTGCAGATAACTTAACACCCTATATATAGGGTGTTGCAGAAAACTAACGGGAAGCCTACCCACTCAATTGCAGGGGCCAGCTCGGTCGATTGGCAGAACGGAGGGAGATGAAGGTGGCCTGCAGCAACCATCAGTTTCCACAGTCGGGGAGGGCGGGCGGGGTGAACGTCAAAACTGTCATGTTTCTGCCGTTCTTGTTTCCTTTGTTTGTAACATTACCCAATTATCATTTGATGTCGAGCTGGCCCCTGCAATCGAGCGGGTAGGGTAGGTTAGGTTAGGTTATACTGCCCTGTAGTTATCTGCAACACAGGGGCCGGCTCGACATCAAATGATAATAATACGGATAGGGCTTAATAATACGAAGCAGATATGTGTTTGAAGGCGTGTGATGCTATTTTAAAAAATTTACATGTTATTGTCATGCAACATTTGGCACATTCCATGATTTATGAGGGGTATCCCTAAACTTTTGATAAAATTGCTTATATGCTCAATAGAAGAGAGGAGGTCAGTCCACTTCCACAAGAAACATTTATTCTTCATATATGTATACATTTCAGTCACCAAGTGACCTTCATGCCTTTAAAAAGTTACTATTAAGGCATATTTCTTAAACCAGATTATTAAAATTACTTTACTATTCGATTATATTAATTTTATGTTCAGTTGCTTAATTTAAGGAATGCATTGGTTGGGCATCTTTGGTTTAGGACTCTTAATTTAGAATAGAGTGGCACCAGGGCCGTTTCCAGGACTTTTTAAAAGGCGGCTCTGGCTTCCCAAAGGGAAGGTTCTATATCATACCTTTTATCTTTAATAGACCACTAATAATTAGAGGGGCCTCTGCTAAACCCTAGCCGATCGCAGCGGTTCATATGAATTTTTAAATTCTCCTTTAAAATTTCTTTATTTATAAAAAAATGTTTGTTTTTGTCTTTTTTTTTTCGTCTTAATAACGAGTTTTCTAATGACAAAAAAACGACATTTACTTATAGATAGCATGATTGTCACAAAATAAACAGATGACGACTACGATAATCTGTCGCCGCACCATTTCGTTCCCGTGTCGTCACCCTCAGCCACTTCTCTTACATTCGTGCAATTTTCGAATGCAACAATCGTCCCCTCTTTTCTCCTAAGTTCGTTACAATATTCCTAATAACATAACGTGACATGGGAAAAATATTCTAATTTCGTGGATTTCAGCCTGTATCATAAACTTAAAAAGCGCATCGTAAATTAGCTTGATCACCTGCATGGTTCGTGTGAAGATCTTTACTTCGGGTGGCATTTAAGAAGTATCAATTAATATACATGCTAACATGATGTAACTTCTTAAAAAGTGCACATTATTCGGTGATATTATTTGTATTAATAAAATTACAGATTATAAAACGAAACACTAAAACCCGTATTCGGAATGAGCGCTTGCTTAAGACCATTGTTGAATACAAATTCCATATTACTGAATTTCTACTCAACAATGGTTTGAGGAAGAGCATTAGTGCTCATTCTGAGTACAATTTTAATGTTTAATGATTCTTTTAATGTTTAATTATCTCATTTATAACCATACAGGACAAAGCTTTAATACAGAACTTTTAAAATGAGCATAAAACTTAATGAAATTAAACAGGCTTACCTAAACTGTTGTTGAAAATAACGTCAGTTTCACAAAATGACCATTGCTTTCCACCATCTGTCGCTTGGGAATCTGGCTTCCCTGTGTGGAGCGCCGCCACACGCCAACGGAAGAAACCACGGACAAGATTGTCACATGGTATCGTCGTACTACCTTTCCTTCTTATACCAAGCGTGTACAGGGCCAAGCGTCTCGGAAGCAGTTTTCCCCTAGGTGAAAGTAAAATTTAATTGCATAGCGCTGCTCCAGCAAACGCTCCGTTTTTGACGTTTTCTGTCATGACAAAAAACTCAAAAACAGGTTTTGCACCATGCGTGATCCTAACTGCATTGCAGCTCGGAAATGACTGCCGCCTGGTGTGTTGCATAGCTTAGACCTCCACCACAAATCCCGCTGCCAATGACCATGTGGCTGTCAGTCTCATTACTTTACGGACATACCCTGTACATTCCAAGATACAGAGTATCCCAAAATCGCGCACATCAAATTAATAATAAAAACCAGTCGACATTAAGTAATACTATTTAATATAGACCTTGCCCAATAGTAAACAAACCACCATTTTGAAAATAAGCAAACGAGCACTTCCGCGAGCAACAGTGCTTCCTGTTGTGAGCTTGTCAGCTCTAGACTAGCTTGCTCCTGCCTCTATGTAGTACATAGTGCCGCACAATTTTATCGTTACAAAAGGAGACAAGGAATCTACACTTCAGAGGTGTCCTCCACTTTCGCCCCCTCCACTTTCGCCACCTGCAAAAATACTTTTAAGACCCACTTATATAAAAAGATCCTGCAGAGAGGTTAACAAGTCAAATAGAAAACTTCAGAATTCAGTTATTTAGAATACTTACCTAACCTAACCCACGAAATTCTCCTTTTAATTAAGAACGATATAAATTAAAGCTTTCCTTATTAGCTTTTCTAAAAACTAAATTGTTTAACTTGAAAAAAAAAAGAAATAGAGTTTATAAAATTAAAAAAAAATGCAAACAATGTTTTAAGTGGACTTAAATATTGGACGCAAACAAGTACCACCTCACGAGGACAGTAAACTGAAGTACTATGTTCGTGCTGTTTTGAAGAAAAATTAATCTGTAATCACAATAATTATGACGTTATAGTGATACTATACTAATTAAGGGAGCATTTTAAATAAATACAAGGTGGAAAACCACTAGTGGTGGGCGATTCCCGATTCCGAAAATCGATTACTCGATTCCTGAGTGAAATCTATTCCAGCTGTGTCAAAAATCGATTCCATAATACCAAATAATCAACCAATCTAACTTTTTTTATCTGCTTCACAATACGTACATTGTTATGTTTCTGCTTCACAACATGTTTGTTATCAAATAAAAATTCATGAATGACTTCTTCTGTGTGCTTATTTTGCTACTCTTTTAACCATAGAAAGAAATTACAATAAACAGATTTAATTTTAATATTTTTAAAAATAGATTCAATTTTTCGCAATAATCGATTCCAGGAATCGATTAATCGATTCTGACCCTCTCCATTTTTCAGGGAATCGCCTACCACTAAAAACCACTTAAAACAATTGGGTGATTATTCGTGAAAAATAAAGAACCATACGAATACCACCAATTGCCATGGCTTGAAGTACCATCACACTTTGAAAACCCTGGTATAGGCTACGTTATATTCAAGTTCTATCTATCTTGTACAGAGGGTAGATTATCGCAGAACTATAATCTGCGGCACTTACTCCTTCGAGGGAGTTTTGCGCCATCCCTATATTCAAGTTACTTGCATATAGCCTTAGCCTCTCTTCAGGGCCTTGATAAAATTTACAGGGCAAAAGTAGATTTCCAAACGATTTAGAAGATTCACCATAATTGCGCCGGGGCGAAAATGGACTTCGGGGGGCGAAAGTGGAATGGACAAAAATTTAAGGGGCGAAAGTGGAAGAGGCCAATTTCACGGGGCCGAAGTGGAGTGAACCACTTCAGAGCACTCGATAATGCATTTTATATTTTTATATTTTGGTTTCTGAAATTTTTTTGGCAAATTCCTTTGGCAGGGGTAGGCCACTTAATGTAATTTACGAAACGGAACATCTAGCCATTTATGCCTTACTTTCTGTGGTGAAATTTGGATGAGGAATTATCTTCCTCAGTCTTCCTTCAATTATCCAAGCGTTTATTATTGGCTTGTGGAGCTAAAAAAAGAGAAAAAAAATCTTCTCTTAAGTTTAAAATGGATAATAGAAATTATTCTAAGATGGAATGAACATTTTTATTACATAGAAAATATATCATTAGAATAAAATCTTCTCTCTCGTTTTTTTTTTGTTTTTTTTTTATTTTTCCTCTTGAGAAGGAAAAAAATCTTTGTTCTCAAGAGCTCTTTCTTTCAAGGGAGGAGGGTGGGTGCTCTGATTGCGAGGCAAAAGGAAAAAAAAAAATGTATATATTTTTATAAACTATAATTCTCTTATCTGTCCGCCGGTCTGTCCGATGCCAACAAAGAAAGTTACAACAATCCGTCCGAATCCAGGGACTGCTGTGGTTTAAGACAATACTCAGTCATTGTTATTAATTAAATAAATAAACTGAAAAAAATAATAATTCTCTTGGATTGTTGTGGTAAGATAATACTCAGCCATTGTTGTGAATTAAATAAATAAACTGAAAAATGTTTTATGCAGAGTATTTAAGTTTTGAAAACCATTGATGCTCCACTTTCGTTATTTTACCCTTCAACCTGTAATGTTGATACCAGTCATATGACAGATGGAACTCTAGTAAATAAATAATTTGCACCTAGTTATTTTGAGCTACGGCATTGATCCATGCATGTTGGCGTTGTGAATCTCGTGAAAATCGAAAGAACCAAATCTCAGACTGAAAATTTGTATTAGAACAGTTTGTGCAATATTTGTTAACTAAGGAAGTAAAACAAATTGATCCTATCGTCTTCCGTTTCATAAAGAGGTAGAAAATACAGAAAAGAATTGGCTGATTAATTTTCCCATGCCGTATTTTTCCCATTAATTTTTCTAATGCACTGTTGCATAACTATTTGGCATTTCTTTAATTTAAATCACTCTCGAATTCGCTCGGACGCTATGCTGATGCTGAGTATCTGGTAAAACCGGAAGTCTTTTTGCTGACCGACTAGTGTCTTGTGGCGATTTTTTCGTCAGGCAAGGACTATACTATTTGATATAGTAATAACACAACACATGTACATTTTTACAACATATGCTCAAAATATAAAAGTTTCAAAGTAGCCAATGAAACTTTTCAGCTATTGCACTATTTATTGACAGTCGAATTTGAATGTACATGACTTTTGGATCACCCTGTATTTTGATATCTCAAGTTAAATGAATCACTCTGTATACAGTCGAAGCCACATACGGGAATTCTGGATAAAACCCCTTCCGCTTACAAGAGTTACATTACATTTCTCTGAACCCCCACCACCATCACCACCATTTTATTTATAACTTAACTCTGGATAAAAGAACTCTCTGGTTATAATAGCAAGATTTTTGGCACTTTTTTCCCAATTTGACTTCTGATATAAGAGCCAATCATAATTTTTCGTGCTTTAAATCAAGGCACAGTTTGCATTCATTCATAGGTTCCAATGTTTTTAACCAATCGCAGCATTTTTTCAACTCTTCAGAGATTCTACAGATTCTGTATTTACTATACAAGCTTTTAGCCAATCAGAACACAGCTGTGCATAAGACCAGATGTGCATGGTTTCTTGTGACGACAACAGTGATTCATAACTGTTTTCAGAAAGGAGTATTTTTTTCAATGCGGAGTATCTTGGAAGTGAGTGAAATGCCAGGTTACAATAGGGTTAGAAATGCCACAAAAAGAATTTGAAGAATATGAAGCCACCGATAAAGAGCTTGATTGCTATGTTATACTGATCAGGAAATTGATTTGGATCGGGGAAGGAATCGAATGATGGTGAAGAGTAGTGAATGCAAAGGAAGACACAGCTCTTGAAGACCCAAGAACATCAGGTCATGAGGCGTTCAATGCTCATTTGAATGTTGAGAAATTTTTAGAGCAGAATTATATGAACTACGAGTCTTACTGCGAAGTAAAGTGTGATATTTTTAATAGGTGTATATTGAAAACCTTAAGTTAGTTTATAAATAAGGGAATCAAAGGAGATGGCATTGAATAAGATCAGTTTAATGTAACAGTAATATAAGGGTACAACAAAATATAAACCTAATAATTTAGCATTAAATGAATTTACAAAATGCAACACGGAAAATGTGTACTCCCTTTAGAAGGGGGGAGTACGGTAACCCTAATAGCAGAAGTTTAGCAGTTCACTAAAAAGTCACTGGCTGACATGCAGTCAGGACAAAGTTAGGTTCATACATGACTACGAACAGCTAGGATATACGTAGGTAAAAGGGTACTTACTATTTGGAAGATCTCGGAGCAGTGATTGGTGAAGAAGCAGCATTCGTCTCTCGGTCTATATCGCAGTTTGTCTGGATCTCGAATGAATTTCCCTCCAAAGCACCCTCCTTATATCTCCCCCGAGTACCCATCAGCTTGTGTACGGAGGCTCGCTCATCACTGGCTATCGCCCGTCCTGAGCCTATCGCCACCTGTCGGTTATTGCGGGAAACAATCGTATCTTCATTGAAACTCGCTCCTTATTGAAGGGCAGACAACTGTGACGTAACATTAAAGCAGAGAATCACTACACTGTTGTGACGTAAAGTTACCTTTGTCACGCACATTGATATTTAATATGCAATTGCTATCCTGTCTTAGTAAAAATTACCTAATGATAACTACTACGCTTGGTTGCTCATGGTATTGCTTAGTCGCAACCTTGCCTTCGGTACTCTCCTTGATTACCAAAAAGCTACTCTCTATAAGCCTATCTTTAACTACAAGTTTTATAAATACCCCAAAATATTCTTTATTCATTTCCTTATCTATTGTGATCGTATAGTGGTCTATTATTAGAAGAATTCCCATTCACTTACCTTAATACTGCCAAGATTACCAAAATCAATCCCCAATGTTGTACTACCACAAATCTCTTGAATCCCAGATAACTTTCAAATAGCACAACCAAATATTTACACTAATCAAAATTATAATCTGTAATAAAAAAAGGAATTATGTAATAATATAAAACAAGTTTAAGGGGTTCACTCAAGTAATTAATGAACTAGATATGATTAAACAGATAAAAAAAAAAAAGGGGGGGGAAGTAATAACTAACTTTTCTTTATCTACTGTAATGACTAAATGGCAATGCTGTCCCTCTGCCTTTATCTACTCTTATTCAATTAACTGTCTCTCAGTTGTACAAATATAAGTGTCACTTATAATGCTCTTATAATTATATAGTTGAATTACGCGTGGGCCCGCTTAATCTACGATTGTACATTGCTTTCACACACAGATCTGTTGGTGGATTTTGCTCTCACAATACATGAGTTCTTTTGGGTGGTTTCTCGATGTCTGGTCACGATGAACTTTCCACAGAGCTGACAGTCAATCGCTCATAGTTGGCCCGACGAACCGCTCTCGTAGTTGTCTGCTGTTGATCCTCTCGCCCTTGCTTACAGTTGCACGTTCAACGTCTGGTGCGTTTCTGGGCGAGGCACCGACTCTCACTCGTTGTTCCCACACGCTCTCTTGCCAACAGCCCGGCTGTTTGGGGTCCACATCGTGGAAATCAATGTAGGTTTGCCCTTGCGCTGCCTGGAGCCCCAGTGCCCAAGGATGTCAATCGCATACGCCGGAGTAGGAAGCGACTAACAAAGTTATGCCTTATCGCAGCTTTTCCTCCTTACCCTGACACTGTGCTCCGAGCCGACTCTCCTACCATCTGCTACTGCTTGCTTAAGATGCTTGTACCTTGCATGCTCCTTTGCTCGGGGTCCGGGTACTTGTACTGTTTCTCCGGCTCCTGGCTTGTCCGTTCAAAAATTCGGGAGCTCATGTCGATCATCTTTCTCCCTGTAGTTCTCATAGAAGTATATGATTTTACTTTTTAGTTTCAGCCATTTCTCCTGTCATTCTCTCGCTCTTTGACATACCGTAATTTACGGTAATAACGCTGCAGCAGTGGATAGGCTGCAGGGCTGAAATTCATCTTTTTCTAAAATAAAAACGTAAGATTCGCCGTAGTTGTAATAACGCCGCACGCCCCCCTCTTTATGATAGACATGTAAAAGTAAAACGAATTGGCTTTATTTAAGAGCAATATATATTTTAATACGGGGTTGTGCATAACCTTTTGCTAGGGGGCTGCGACTTAAACCGCAGCGTTGCAGCACACTCTTAAGACGCTTCGGCAGAGAGTAGTTCATTGTGCGTCTATTGGTATCAAACAAATATGGCTGGTTTAATAAATGACAGTGAAGAGCAGCGTTTCATGGATAGAGTTCGTGCAAATGCATATCGAGAGGCAATGGAAGCAGGTGCGTCTTTTATTAATCGCAAATGGGTTGCGAACAAGTTAAACCGATCGGATAGATGGGTGACGGACAATTGGAAGAAAGGTTATGATAACTGCCATGCCGAATTTGCTGAGGGTAGGCCCGAGAAATTACCACAGGAAAGCAAAAACATCATTGCTAATAACAGTGGCAAAAGACGTCGCAGCTGTGTCAACGTTGCACAAGAAATTAAAGCCAAGCGTGGAAAAACAATTTCTCGTTCAACGGTTCAAAGACATCGTCAGCGTGCAAACATCAAGCCATTCCATGTTATTCCGAAACCGATGAAGACCGCATTAAACATCGAAGATCGGCTCTGGTTTTGCGACTACCTGCGGGATTGGGTGGAAGACGACTTCATGCACCTTGCCCCGAGCGACGAGTTCTTTGTGTGGACTATGAGACGTCCGAATTACCAAAACGATAGGGTCTGGAGCTTATCGATTACAGATATTTCTGACGATGAACACTATCAAGAGCTGTCCAAGAAGCCTGACTGCATTGGCATCTTCGTGTGTTTCACCGCCAAGCGAATGATGTGGAGATTCAAGGAGCAGGGTGAGTCATGGAATGGTGATTATTTTTGGGATTTGCTAACAAATGATGTTTTTCCGTTTCTTCGAGATCCAAACAACACTATCGACCCGCATGAAGTTTGTTTTTTGCACGATAAGGCACCTTGCTTTAAGGCTAATGCAACACAGCAAATCCTAAGAGAAAGTGCTATCGATTTCTTCTCATCAAACGAATGGCCCGGTGCATCCCCTGACCTAAACGTTGCTGAACATTTTGGAGCCGTGTTAAAAGACGCAATGGAATCTTTAATGATTCAAGAACGTGGTGAAAATCGGTATTCTCGAGACCTTCTAATGGGACACCTGACATCTGTGCTGAAGGACATGGAGTACGATACTGCTCTGTTTGAGACACTCCTCCGCTCCTACCCGAAACGGATGCGTGCTGTTCGAGAAGCAGGTGGTGGCCACACTAAATATTGATGTGATAAAAGCAGAAATAAACGTACTTTTTGATTATCAACCGCAGAACATTCCACTTAGTTTTATTTATTTTCCAGACCCCTAGCAAAAGGTTATGCACAACCCTGTACAGGCAAAATTAATCGCTAATTTCGTTGAAGTTGATCAAAACAGAATGCTGCTCTATCACATCGAAGCAATGTTGAAGTTGCCATTTATACTGAGAAGTAATGCTCTATCACATTTCGTATTTACTTTTGGCCAAAAGTGAATCAATGAACTATGGTATATAATGAACTGTACATGCTATATACAGGTTAATTATAGTACATTAATTCGCTTTTGATTTGAACTTCCCACCACAAAAAAAAATACGAAAAAAAAGAAATATGAAAGTACCTTCTCAATATGAATGGCAACTTCAACATTGCTTCGATGTGATAAACTGGCATTCTGTTCTAATCAACTTTCAAACGAATTAGCGATTATTATACACCAAAGAACTTTATAATGAACTTTGCATTGTATATACAGGATAATTAAAGTTCTGTGATGTATATTATACGGTAATAACGCCGCAGCTTATGCATTTTTGATTGGTCTAGCAATACAGTTCTGGGAATTCGTCCCAAGCGTAAGTCATTGCCGTGGCAACCTTGCTCCTTCCTCCTCACTCATTGTTCCTGGCGATCTTCCCGCTAAATTCGTAGACAAAGGGACGTGTTTTACCCTAACTCAGCATCGCCATTAATTAGGAAAAAAAAAACTGAATTTTTCTCTTATGCCTCTACAAGGAGGCCTGTGAGAAAAGTATCCGACCTTCGGCCGGGAAAAAAAAATTACACACCTGGAGCATTGAAAACCTAATCACCCTCAAAGTACTCTCCTTGGGACTCCACACACTGCTCCCAGCGGTGCCGCCATTGTTGGAAGCATTCCTGGAAAGCGTCTTTCGGAATGGAGTTTAGCTCGACTGTCGTTGCAGCCATAATGTCCTCTCTTGTCTGAAATCGCGTTCCTTTCAATGGCCTCTTGAGTTTGGGGAACAGCCAAAAGTCGCAGAGGGCCAGGTCAGGAGAGTAAGGAACCTGTTGTACCATGGGAGTCTGGTTTTTCGCCAAAAAAGTCTGAATCAAGTTTCGCCAATTGCCTGTTGACCACAACTGCGGTCTCTTGCGCCGCACTGCATTACGTAGGCGACGGAGGACATCCCTGTAGTACTCTTTGGTGGTTGTTTGACCCTGTGTTGCGTACTCGTGGTGTACCACACCGCGGGAGTCAAAGAAAGCAGTCAGCATCACTTACACATTGCTGCACACTTGGCAGGCCTTCTTTGATCGTGGTGACGAGGAATGCTTCCACTGTGACGACTGATGGTTTCCACCTGGCTGTCACCCAGTTTCTGGCAAAATTTGATGCAGTAACGCTGCTCCAGTCATTCCGTCATTTTCCTTCAAATCAAAAACTGACGAGAGCACAACACACTACCTCCCTGTAATGCTGATTGCCAGCAAGTGACGCTATTGAGAGGGGGGGAAAAATTCACGCATACGCACAAAGGTTCAAGGTCGGCCCATGTAAGCGCGCGCGCGATCCAAATCCATCAGGTTTTCGCAAAAAAAAATTAGGTCGGATTCTTTTCTCACAGACCTCGTATATTTATTTCATTGTGCCACTGTAAAGTTATGACTAGTAAAAATAAAATAAAAATACTGTGACTATTTGTAAACAACGATTTGAGTAATATTTAAAGGGGTTTTTTATCTGATTCACTTAATAACGTTATACTCCTAACTTTTCCCTCTATTAATAGATCTTAAATTTTTACTCTACTCTGCCGCCGTGTAAATCTCGATGATCATGAGGGATTTGCTCGCGGTCGCAGCTCATATCTGGTTGTTGGTTCCGTCCGCTCGCCCTCTCTTGTGGTAGTTCCATTCTTTGCTCTGGCATTTTGTCATCGCAGTCTTCACCCTCTTCCTCTTTTGAATACAGGTCCTCTGGTGCTGCATGCAGCAGTTATTTTCTCTCTGTGTCTGCGGCGGCACGCGGTATGATCCTGCATGTATCGTTTTATGTGTGGTTGACAAGAATCGTCTGCGTCTGTTGGCCTGTCCTACCCGTAATCTCGTAATTTACCTCACTTATGCATTCACTAGGTATTTGTAAGGCAATTTTTTTTCTTTCTACCGCCTTTCTTTAGCAGCCATACGTGGTCTCCTTCTTGATACTGCTTGGTCGACTGTCTTGCCCCATTGATTCTTTGTATTTTCTTCCTTTGTTCCCATTGCTTACCTGGAACGCTATATCTCTTGCTTTAACGAGCTTCTTGGTCATTTCTGATTTGTATTGCCTATAGTCTACATCCTGGTTGGTTTCGCCTGGTTGTCAATTGTTCGGTGTTGCGGGGCCAAACCTATATGTTCAGTATGCGGTTAGTGGGGTCTCCCAGGTTTTTATGCGTGGCTGTTCTTATTGAAAATAGTGCTGCGCCGAGCATGTCTATCCATCCCTCAGCTGATTTTGGCACAGTGAGCGTAGCGTCTCAACTAGCATCTGATTCAGACGTTCGCATATCGCGTTGGATGTAGGGCGGTATGCGGTGGTGGTCTTGTGTGTCACGCGCAGATCTGCATAAAACTGTCGTTATACTTCTAATATAAAATTCTGACCCCGATCAGTCACTATCATCTGCGGTATTCCGTATCTATAAATTACGTTCTGAAAAAGTGCTTTTGCTATGGTTGGCGCTGATTGCTCTTTCAATGCCACTGCCTCGGGAAATCTGGTAAACACATCCACCATGACTAGCACGTATCTGTATCCATGCCTGGATGGCTCCATTGGGCCTATCACATCCTGTGCTATGGTTTAGAAAGGTCGTGTTGCTTTATCCCTTCTTGTATTGGTGCCTTGCCCTTTTTTAATTTCGCCTGCTCGCACATTTGGCACTTCCTAACATATTCCTTGATGCCCCTATCCATCCCTGGCCAGTAGTACGCTTGCTTCACTCATATCTGTGTTTTCCTTACATCCCCATGATCCACTATGTTGCTATCGAGAGCAGCACTGATCACCGCTCTGCGTATCGTCTCCCCGACACAGACTCTTTGTCTTATGTCACCACAGTGATCTCTGTCCATGAGTGTGAGCACTCCCTTTGTCTCCCTGTATTCATTCTGTAAGATTGTCTCTCCTTTTCCTGTCTGCTGTTGCAATCTCCGCTTCAGGTCCAAGTACAGTAAAATCCCATTACAAGGTACTTCCCATTAACATACATTTCAGAATAACGTACAAATTTAAAATCCCCAGCCGAAATGTAGGCATTTTAATACTAAAAAGTTTCAGAATAACGTACCTCACATTAACGGACAAATTTTATGTTCCCTTGGTTAAATTATCACTTCATTACAATGTACATCGTTCGAATGTCTTGCTCTGATTGGTCAATACAGCCCATAAGAAAGTTGCAACTTGGCCAATGGGCTAATTAAGCCGAGCTCACATTTCATTGGTTGGTCAGTGTAGCATATATAAACCCGGAAATCTCTGCATGAACATGGTGCAGATGATGAAGAGCCATGACAATGAACTGGTGGCTGGAATACTGAAAAACCGGATGGAAATGAAGTGGCATACAAAGTATAGAAAACCGAGGCATATTCTCGATGTCAACTTCGAAGACATTGGCAACGTTTCCTTCCCGGATTATTGGAAGATGTAATACCACCCTCCCCCTCCCCCTCTCCCACTCTTCTGACAGTCGTCAATCTAATTTTTTGTTTTTTCATAGTGTGGAAGAGCTCTTTGGGTTAGTCAGGCTTCTTGCCTATTTCAGTGTATTTCCTGTGGAATTTATTCCGAAGAATGAGAATCGTGTAAGCACTGCTTACGTCCCATCTGAACAAATGTACACTTCCCTGTTCGATTGTTGATTGTCGCATGCTACTCATTCGGGACCCAATTTGTGCAGCAATTAGATTGGAAAGCTTCACTTGACGTACGATTGCCCATCTTCACTACGTTAAGACGCGTTTGTTTGTTTTAATCATGTGTTTATTTATTTTAATTTTAGCTTTAAGTAAATGTGCATGTAATATGGTGACTTGCGACTGGGAAAACCGGGAAAGGTAAGGGAATTTTATATAACCGGGAAAAGTCGGGGAATTTTTTGTAACCATGTAAGTCGGAGCATTATTTCAACAATTCACAGAAAGATTACAAATCGTAATGGCAGAAAAAAGGAAAAGGAAACAGTTTTCAGTAAAGGAAAAGCTGGATATTTTAAAAGAGGTGGACAAAACAGGTAGACGTTGCGAAACATTTCGGAATTTCAAAGACTATACTAAGCTTCAGTTGAGAGTGACGTCATGGAATGAGATCCCTTACCAGACATAATTGTGGCATTCGTCTTATTCAATACTATTGAATTTTGTTAATAGATGGCGCTGCGGACGTGCAGTCGTCGGCCAATGACTGTGGAGATCTCCCATTGATACGATACGTAATGGCAGAGCGGTCAGGAGGGAAGTGGCAGAGCTGAGAGTCTTGTCAAGCAGAATGGTTGGTTAGCTGCAGGAATTTTAAGATACCATGGAAAACTGCATTTGTAACAGTAATAGCCTATACCGTAAGTACCCTTACCAGGTCCTCCTCCCCTTGCCTTTACAGTCGGTCAAAGGGTTGTATCTCCACGTGAACTTATTCGAAATATGAACGTTCTATTTAAAGGTACTGATCTGTTCCCCTTTTATTTATTTGGGTATTCTAAATATAAATTTGTCCATTCTCAAAAAAAAGAAAGAATCTTAATTTTCTTAAAAGATTGGAATTATAATTTAACTTTTCATCCTTTTATTTCTTAACAAAGAAAGTATTAATTGTTTCTCATCAAGAATGTAGCGTCATAACTTTATCCTGCATAACAATTGTTTTCAATCATTCTGCCTTAAATTTATTTAATCTGAAATAAAAATGAGTTATTTGTGGCTCTTTTGAATCTTTGCTTGGATTTTATTCTCTATCTTTTATTCAAGTCCAATGGATAAACACATTGGAACATCACAAATGGCGCCCGAACAAAATAACCCTCAAGCAAATGGTGCGGAATTGCAGATGGCAGTCAAAAGTGATTCAATTGTTGGATTCACTAATTTGGTTCCTATCTTGTCCGGGGAGGAGGGCTCGATAAATGTATATATACAGTCAATTCTTGTTAATACGAAACCGGTTAATACGTAATTCCGGTTAATAAGAAGACATTTTATGGCCCGTCCCCGAGAAAGCAATTACTATGTAAATTTTTCTGCTGTATACGAACGTATTTTTATTAAAATACGGTTTATACGAAGGAAAATTTCATAATTTTATTGAAAAAGTCTTTTTAGGAACAATTTTAATGATAAAATTTCTGATTTCGAAGTGTAAAGTTAATAAAAACAATTTTCAAAGTCATTTCATGTGTGATTGCTTCTGTCAAAAGTAAGATAAACGCACGTGTGATTTGTTTTGACACGTGGCTTCGAGGTTAGCGCGAAATCTGAATCACGTGCTTTCAAACTAACAGGAAATCTGATTCGTGAAATCTGAATCATGTGCTTTCAAACTAACCGGAAATCTGATTCGCGAAATCTGATTGGTTCAGCTATTCTAGATCTGAAATGGCGCTCCAGTGACGCTCTGGATTAAACAAGTGCAATATCGACATCGTTTCAAAATCAATTTTCTCATCGCTACAACGCAGTTATCCAATTTTATTACAGTCAGGAATTTTATTCAATGTCAGCCCCAAGCAAAAGGAAACGAAAGTTACAAATTCTGAATGCAGCGGAAAAACCAAATGCTGTAAAAGGGCAGATTGCTAAAGATTTTGACATTCAACGATACTTAAAAACTCGGAAAAGATTAGACAACAGGCTGAATCGAGTGGAACTCTGAGAAGAAAACGAATGAGAAAAGCAGCACACGAAGACATGGAAACGACACTTTTAACATGGTTTAAACAAATAAGTTAACGTTTTTTCTGTTCCAGTATACATGTAGTACACCACAGTACTGTAGAAATTACTGTAAGCTTTTTTTTCTATAATGTACTGTACACTATATTTGTTTTAGGCTCGACAAAAGAATATTCCCATTGGCGGTGATATTCTAAAAGAAAAAGCTAACCAGTTTGCAAACCAGCTGAACATAGAAAATTTCGCTTGCTCTAGTGGTTGACTTACCTGCTTCAAGGAAAGGCACGGACTCGTCTACCATTCACTTGCTGTAGAAGCAAATGCTGTTAACTTAGATGTTGCAAATGATTGGAAGGAAAAAGTTCTTCCAAAACTTCTTGAAAAGTACACGCCTAACATTATTTACAACACTGACGAAACCGCCCTATTTTATAATCTTCTGCCCGCGAAATCTTATCATTTAAAAGGCGAAAAGTGTCATGCGTCATTTAAACTTTATTGTATTTTTTCCCGATAATTTTGTACATGTATCTAATGTTTTTACGGTATCTTTCATAGGGAAAAGTAGCAAAGAACGGTTGTCAGTATTGTTATGTACAAATATGGATGGTACTGAAAAGAAAAAGCCGATAGTTATTGGCAAACTCGCCAGGCCACGCTGTTTTAAAAACGTAAAAAATATGCCAGTTATTTATTTCAACAATAAAAGCGCGTGGATGACGTCTGAAATATTTCTTCAGCGTTTGAAATTATGGAACAATGATTCAAAGAAAGAGAGAAGAAATGCAATTTTATTTATAGATAACGCTCCGTCACACAAAATGCCACCAAATCTTGAATTATCAAATCTGGAAGTTAAATTACTTCCGGCGAATGCAACATCGCACGTACAGCCATTAGATCAGGGAATTATCCATTCCCTAAAGAATATTTTCCGAAAAAAAAATGGTAAGAGAAATGGTTCTCAATTTAGATAATGGCAAAGAACAAAAAAAATGGAATGTTTTAAACGCCATTATCAACTTATCGGAAGCATGGTGCACGATCCCAGATGGTGTAATTCCTAACTGCTTTAGAAAGGCAGGATTTTCTAACGCTACAGAAGAATCAGACGAGCCGGATTTTGATGGATTTGAGGAGTGGGAGGTGCTTAGAAGTCACGCCACTTATAGAGAGAAGCTTGCCGCGATATTGTTTGAAGATTTCGTCAGGATCGATGATGGCGTCATCACCTCTGACATATTAACCGACGAAGAGATCGTGCAAGAATGCCTGGACGATAAGCAAGATGGCGTAGACGAAGAGAGCGATGATGACGACGAACCAATTCAATCTGCTCCATCAAATCAGAGAATGTTAGAATTGATGGAGGAAATTAAATCTTATATATTGTACAGTCACGATGTTCCTGAAGACTAATTTACATTTATTGTAAAGTCAATAGTGATTTAGAAAAAAAAATTGTTTTAGTGCGAAAACAAACTGTTATTACAGATTTTTTTAGGAGGGATGAATAAAAATTATTTCTAACTTAAAGTATTCTATTTCCATGCTTATTTCATAACACTTTTAGTATTGTTGGTTTATACGAAATACGAATAATACGAAAAAATTTCTTGGTCCCCACAATTTCGTATTAACGAGAATTGACTGTATCTCTAGAAGCGCTGGATACGGCAGCTGATATTGCAGGTTGGCAAGATAAAATTATCATTGGAGTTCTTAAAACAAAGCTAAAAGGACGAGCAATCATAATTTTTAATGACCATAGTTTGTTTAAATATGATAAATATGCAGAATTAAAAAATCGCATGGTTGACTTGTTTCATATTAAAGAAGATTTACAATATGCTGAATTGAAATTTTATCAGGCTAAACAACTGAGTCATGAATCAATTCGTGAATATGCAAATTTTAATTGATAAGATGTCTAGGAAAAATAGTGTATTTAATACAGGGAAAAATGAAATTTTACTATCACAATTTAATAATACTCTCAGCACAGTTATTGTTGGCCTGTAAGGAACCAAGCACGTTTCAGGAGGCTGTTGTAATAGCAATAAGTGCAGAAACAATGAATATGGAGGCATGCTCAGACAAATACAATAAATGAGATTAAAAATACGGTAGCAAATCAAATAGGGCTGATAGCGCAACAAATATCGGAAAATCAGAAGGATATTGATAAAAAATTGATGCAATTACAACAAATGATTGAGGCTCAACAATTGGAAATTAAAGAATTAAAAAAGAGTCAGATGGTAAATAAAAGTAGGTTTGTAAATAAAGCTCAAGATAAAAAAACAGGCCCTCGTTGCTGGGCATGTAATGAGTTAGGTCACGTTTTGAGAAATTGCCCTTTAAACAAATAAAGGCTTGATGTGAATCGGACCTCATCCAGTCTAATAAATTTGAATCAAATATAGTCCGAGCTTATAGGGAAGATAATTTATTTTTGATACCGGTACAATTAGGGGATTATTGACAAAGGATCACAAATAAGTATTTTACATTCTGGAATAGTAAATGAGGTTTCCAAATGGGTGTCAAAAATTCTTGAGAATATTAAATTATGTGGCATTAATTGTGAGAAACACCTTAGTGAGGCAGTATTAGCGGATGTTAAGATTGGTGATGAAAGTATTTTATAGTCATAAATTCTTAATCCATTCACTTCCGAATCAGTCGTATCAGGGAATTTTAGGAAGTGATTTGATTGGTGGGGCAAAGTTTGATTTTAAAGGTAATCTGAGCAAAGAATTTGTCATTGCTAATAATATATTGATAGAAAAAATTGAAAAAGGAAATCTTGATACTAATTATAAACAGAGATTGAATGACTTAATTTGAAAATATGAACAAAGTTTTACTTATGAGGTGGAAGCTCTTACAGGTGTAAAAAATGTAGAAGTGGAATTTTCTATTGATAAAGCTAAACCAATATTTGTTAGGCAATATCCCATACCAAAATTATATATGGCTGCATTAAAGAAAAAACTGGAGCAATATCAAAAGGCTGGAATTATTGAGCCTAGTAGATCTAATTGGAATTCACCTATTCATGTAATTAGGAAGGAGGATGGAGATATAAGAATAACTTTGGATTTACGTAGGGTAAATGATGTTACTTCTGCACTGGATTTTCCGATGCCTAAAATCCATGAACTTTTGAATGACCTAAATGAATATGAATGGTTTAGTGTCATTTATCTAAATTCAGGTTATTATCAACTTCCAATTGCTCCGGAATTACGCAAATGTTTTGCGTTTCAAACACCTTGGGGAAAATTTCAATTAACAAGGATGTCCCAAGGTGCAAAAAAACTCTGCTCATACATTTCAGGCATTCATGATTGATATACTATATGAGCGTTTGGCACAAGGCCTATATGTATTTCAAGATGATGTTTTAGTTTATTCTAAAACCATTGAGGAACATTTTGAGCTTTTGCAGTGGGTATTCGCCACTTTTCATAAGCATAATATTATGAAACCCTAAAGTGTGCCACAGGTTAAGCATTTAGGACGTATAATTTTTAAAGAAGGTTTGAAGCCTGATCCAGAGAATACAAAAGCAATTCTTGATATTCAATCACCCAATAATGTGAAGGAAGTGCACTCTCTTGTTGGTGCAGTAAATTTTTATCTACCTTTTATTAGGAATTTATCAGCCATTTTAAAACCCATAACTGATTTAACTAAGAAAGATATGAAATTTAAGTGGTCAGAAGAATGCCAATTGGCCCTCAGTGATATCAAAAGGATATTAAGTAATTCCCCTGTTTTAATACCTCCAAATTATGGTAAAGATTTTTTTTTAGACACAGATACCTCAGGAGAGGCAGTGGGTGCAGTCCTCCAACAAGAAGTGGAGGGGGGTATGAAACCTATAGCTTTTTTTAGTTTAAAATTACAAGGTGCTCAGTGCCATTATAGTAATGATTTTGCAATTATAATCATTATTATTTGCCATTATGGTGTTATTGAGATGGAGTTACTGGCAATTGTTAGCCTTAAGGGTGGTTTACATGGACGCACGTTCGCATGCGATACTGCGATGGTGCGTTGTCCGATTAGCGATGTGCGTCGGTGCGATGAAACGCTGCGTCTGCAAAATGGAGGCTCCGGTTTACATACACTGCATGCGTTCGCTCCGATTCTCATTGCGCAAGTGCTCATGGGTTGAAAAGTTCTCGAAGCAACAAGGCGTCTTGTTTAGCGAAGCATCAGCGACGATGTTTCTTCGTGCCTTTATTAATGAAGTTTTTGGCCATCTAGAAAAAATATATCACTAGACTGTCCATATATATTGATATAAAGCTCCTTGATGTGATTGAACTGGCAATCTCTAAAGAAATTCATATATATAGCAGTGTCGGTGCTTCCACTGGACCGACAGGGGAGGGGGTGCTATTTCTGCAAAGAGCACAGCAAATAAAGTGGAGTCCTCGATGTCTGTTGTTTAATACATGATTCCCTTCTTTATTTTCATGGCTCCTTACAGAAATCAAGAATTTATCAATCTGTTTCTTATAAAATAACCATTATTTTCGCAAATATATAAAATTAAAATGAATAAGAAAAATAAACGAGTGTGATAACATGGTTACTTCAAAACAATAAATTACAGTTTTTCGTGAATTTCATACATTTCTAAATAGATTTAATACAATTTTAAATGAATTTAATGTGCTTTTAAATAGATTTAATACAATTTTAAATAAATATAACATATGTTTTATTTCTGTGTAAATGGAGTTTAATTACCAAAATTAAGTAAGAAAAAACATTTTTATTGAAATCTTGTTTTAGTAAATTCACAGATAGTTTATTTTTTATTATTTTAATTAAATGACAGAAAACAAAATTGTAACATAAACAAATTGTAAACAAACAAAATGTAACATAAAGAGTAACAGTTAAACACTATCTAGTTAAACTAAAATAAATATAGTATTAATAAAAAAAAAAACATTCTTCCGTATTTCTGTACTGAGGGGGTATTTCACCGGTAATTCATTTAAAATGGTATTAAATTCTTTTAATAGAGTATTAAATCTATTATGTATTAACTCGTGGTTCCTGGTACGAATCCGGGTTGCAGAATTTTCCTACCATTTTTTCAAATATTACTACTTGGATGTTTGAATTTTATTAATAAAAATTGTATTAAATCTATTTAGAAATGTATGAAATTCTTGTAAAACTGTATGTAACCAATTTGTAAAAACTTTAAAAATTCGCCGAAAAAAGGGAAAATATTAAAAAAAAAATTTAATTTTTTATTTATCCAAACGCAATATACAAAATATAAGTCACAAACCAAAATTTCTTATATACAGTAAAAAATTACATAAAGCTTACTATGTACAAAAACATTTTCTGCAATTTTTGTTGTATATTAGGAATTTTGGTTTATAATTTGTGTGTTTTGGGATTGGAATTAAAATTAAAATCAAATAATGAAATGTAATAATTTTTCCCCAACGATATTAAATCTAAAGAGATTTAAATTTTCCAAACAATTAAAAAAGTGGGAAAATAAGACAATCTATCCCTTATTTCCAGAACGATGGAACAACCAGAAACAAATAATAAATTTATGATTAATAAGAAGGAGATGCTTCAAAAACGAAAATAAAGTATTTGAAACAGAAGATAAAATTAAAAAAATATACCAAAAATTATATTGAAAAAAATATTAATTCCAGTAATACAAACAACAATTGCAGAAAACCAGAAAAAATATAAAAGGGGAGAAGAGATGTGGATATGTTCAATACAATAAAAGAAATAAAAGACTCTTTAACCACAACAAGTTTTAAAAAAGAAAAATACAACCTTATCCTGTAAGCGCTTTTCGAGGGCGAAGCTCTCATCATTCAGCAGGTAGAATAGAGAGTAACACACCAGATGATACTGAGTGTGATAGAAAAATAAATGGTATTTATAATGAGAATCGACCAATTATAGAAATAGCACTCAAAAGACAGACAATAAAGAGATTCAGTGATTGGTTATGGTCGTCCACCACAATCAGTTGGGAGTTGCTGATTGGTCCTTTGTCTGAGTTAAGTAAATAACTGTTGTTGGTGGAATGGATCTCCATACTCTCAAAGGCGTCCAGGAAACGTTTATTGTTTATTGCTTTCAAAAGTTTAAGGTTTTGGATGGAGACGTCATGCCCTGTCTCCAGGGAGTGTTTAGCAACGGCAGAGAGGTCACTTCTTCCGGAATTCCGGTGGTTCAGGTGTTCCTGAAAGCCGGTCAAGATGTTGCGGGAAGTTTGCCCTTTGTAGGTCTTCGTACACTGTGGACACTTGATTTCGTAAATTCCTGCCTTGTCGAGTGGGGAGACCTTATCCTTTGGATTGCCAAGTAAAAGTTTTGCCTGGTTCGGGTTGCTATAAGAGAGAGAAAGGTTGTATGCTTTAAAGACGGAGTTAAGACCTTTGATAAGTTGACCATTGTAGGGTAATGAGATAGTGATGAAATTCCTTTTGGCTTTCTGAAGGGTAGTAATATCCTTGATGAATTTAATAAATTTTCTCTTCTTCAGGATTTTAGTTACGATTCTGTGGGCGTAACCATTTTTGGTGGCGATTCTTTTAATTAAGGAAATCTCCTTCTTAAACGCAGTGTTATCTAAAGGAAGATTTAGCGTGCGATCGATCATGGACGTAAAACTGGATAGCTTCCGATTCCAAGGGTGACTGGAATCAGAAGGGATAAAATTTAAATGATTGGAGGGTTTTCGGTATACTTCAAAAGACAAAAAGTTATTATTTCTTATTACCAAAACATCCAGAAAGGGTAGTTTACCGTCGACTTCCTTCTCATATGTGAACTGAATAGTGGGGCAGAAGTTATTAATATGTTCCAAAAACCTGTCAATATCGCAAACACTAGTATCAAAATGGCGAAGATGTCGTCCACGTAGCGGAACCATACCTCGGGAAAATATCCCTGAATTCTTAAGTATATTTTCGAAGGATTTGAGAAAAATGTCTGCGAGAATGGGGCTTAGGCAGGACCCCATGGGAGTTCCGTTTTTCATTTTATAAATAGTTCCTTTGTATGAAAATATGTTATTATTAACGCAGATATTGGTTAAACGCACCACTTCTTCTATTTGAACTTCAGAAAATTTGTTATTCTTTAAAATCTCTTTAAGGAAAGCGAGTGTCTCCGGTATGGGGACGCTGGGGAATAATGACACCACGTCAAACGAAACCAATAATTCATTTGGTTTGATTATCCTATTACAAAGTTTTTTGGTTAAATCTATGTTCATCGCATGCGTGCATGTAAATCGGCCTGATGCATCATGGGATATGCGATTCATCGCAGAATCGCAGCATCGCATGCGTTCATGCATCCATGTAAACCACCCTTTAAGACTATTTCGTCCAATGATTTTAGGTTTTAAAATATATTTATTATCTGATCATAAACAACTATCTTTTTTGTCAAATCTAAAACAAGTAAATCAAAGGTTATTACGTTCGTCATTGGAGATCCAAGAATATAATATAACTATAAATATAAAATAAAATATCAAGTACATCGCTGGATTGTTTGTGGAGACTTCAAAATACTAACCATGATGTTGGTCAGCAGGCAGGTTATACAAAATATCCCTGCTTCCTTTGCTTGTGGGACAGTCGAGCCAGAGATATTTTATCCCGTCCAGTTACAAGGGAATGTCTAGGGATAATAAGAATTGAGTCAAGCAATTTTAATGAAGAAATTAAAAAGTCTCAACAAAATGATCCATAGTTTTGTAAAATAATAGAGGCCATTAAATGGTCTAAAAAGAAAGGGGGTAAATGGAATAGGAAAGGGAGATTTGAATTAGTTGATGGCCTACTAATGTGGCATGAAATAAGCAACAATATGAAGGTAAGAGGTTTTAGGAGAAATAAAAAAAATTATAGAATTTGTATAGGTGAAGATATAAGGCCTAAATTAATTGATGTTGCTCATGATAATGAATTAGCTGGTCATAAAGGTACTAAGAAAACAATTATGGCATTGAAATGCCAATATTATTGGCCGTCTATGGCTAAAGATGTCTGTTTATTTGTTCTGTCATGTAAGGTTTGTCAAAAATGTCGTTTAGAAAAAGGGTCTGCACCGTTTCAAATGGATATTAAGGCAAATCACCCTTTTGAAAAATTGGCGGTAGATATAATTGGTCCGTTAATGGAGACAGAACAAGGTTATAAATACATTTTGGTATGTCTAGATGTTTTAACAAGATATCCTGAAGCTATTGCTGTGAAAGATCAAAAGGCTGAAACTGTTACTAAGGCTTTTCTTGAAAATATTATTTGTCGTTATGGTCTTCCGTATGAACTTATTTCAGACTGAGGTACGAATTTTACCTCTGGGCTAATGCAGGGTGTTCTGCAAGAATTAAAAATTAATGACATTTTACTACTGCATATCACCGTAACTCGAATGGTTTGGTAGAACATATGAATCAAAATATTTTGGAAACGTTGAGAAAGCTCTGTGATGGTAAGCCATACAAATGGGATGAATATTTGAATTCTGCCCTATTCAGCATTAGGACCACATATAATGAGAACACTCAAGAACCCCCTGCCTATTTATTGTATGGATTCGACCCTAGAACTCCGTGGGAAGGGGGGGGGGATCGATTTGGTAATATTGTATCTTCTACGCAATGTGGATCGGGTTTGATTGCCAGATTGCACTTGGCTCGAAAGTTTGCCAGTGAGGAGAGTAATCTTAATCGGCAGAATAAAATATATAAGTGCAATAAAGTTAGAAGACTGAATCATTTCCTTGTAGGAGAAAGGGCTCTTTTGTTATTAAAAGGGAGAGGAAAAAATAAATTAGGATACAGGTATGGGGGGCCCTTCTGTATACATAAAAGGATCAGTCCTGTTAATTACAGAATACAAAATGTTCATACTAAGGAATTTCAAGTTGTGCATGTGGACCGTCTGAAGGCTGTGAGGGGAGGTCTTGAGTTGGGGGTAAAAACAAATATGCGTCCAAAACGGAGGAGGAACCAGAGGACCACAGATGAAAGCGTGGAAGAAGATGAGGATGAATTATCAGCAGTCTTCTTGGCACCTGCGCAGGATACATCTGATGAGACAGTTGGAACTGTAGAACCAGTGTCACAAGATCAAGACTCGGACCAGACAAACGGAGAGACAGATACTCAACAGGATATTGACAATCAACCTCAAGTTAGTCAAAGACACTACAATCTTTGGAAAAGAGATCACCGTGTGGACTATAGGTGTCTTCATCAAGGACTGAATCAATTGGATTAATGATGTGTATACAAGTTGTCATGTTCATCTTTCGATCTTTTCAACCTTTATGATAGGGGTATTGTGACATTCGTCTTATTCAATACTATTGAATTTTGTTAATAGATGGTGCTGTGGACATGCAGTTGTCGGCCAATGACTGTGGAGATCTCCCATTGATACGATACGTAATGACAGAGCGGTCAGGAGGGAAGTGGCAGAGCTGAGAGTCTTGTCAAGCAGAATGGTTGGTTAGTTGCTGGAATTTTGAGCTACCATGGAAAACTGCATTTGTAGCATGTAATAGCATATACCGTAAGTACCCTTACCAGATCCTCCCCTTGCCTTTACAGTCGGTCAATGGGTTATATCTCCACGTGAACTTATTCGAAATATGAACGTTCAATTTAACGTTATTGATCTCTTCCCCTTTTATTTATTTGGGTATTCTAAATATAAATTTGTCCATTCTCAAAAAAAAAAGAACCTTAATTTCCTTAAAAGATTGGAATTATAATTTAACTTTTCATCCTTTTATTTCTTAACAAAGAAAGTATTAATTGTTTCTCATCAAGAATGTAGCATTATAACTTTATCCTGCATAACAATTGTTTTCAATCATTCTGCCTTAAATTTATTTAATCTGGAATAAAAATGAGTTATTTGTGGCTCCTTTGAATCTCTGCTTGGATTTTATTCTCTATCTTTTATTCAAGTCCAATGGATAAACACATTGGAACATTACCTAGTGCACAACATCGTATCCTTCCACCGTTAAAAGAATAAGGGGGGGGGGGTGAAGATCCTGAGTCACTGATGAGCCGCCCATCCAGTGACTATCCGTGCCTGATATTGCTTAACTTCGCTGAAGTTGTGTTTCAGTGAAAGCTCACCAGGCCACAGCCTCCCCCATAATATACCTTTAATATAAGTCATTGTTTCTGACACATCTTTCACCCAGGAACAAGAGACGCCGCCATTTTATAATCAAATAATCTCGACTACAGACTGACTTCATTTTATTTATTTATTTTTTAAAATTTTCATCAAATGGCTTTTTTATACGCTGATTTTTTTATTATATGAAAATATGAAATATGATTCCAGAAAGAATTTTGAACTTTTTATACGGAAAATTATTCGAACTATTTCTTCATGCGGGCGAACTGTAACCGCTTCACTCGTGACGTCACTCTCAACTGAAGCTGAGACAAGGTATAGTTTAGCTTTTGGCACTTAGTTACGTCATTCCTAAATGGTTTATTATTACCAGGGATGGATGAAAGGGAATATGACACAACATTGAAATCTCGGGTGCCATCCTCTGAGTCGGAACAGCGACTCCCTCGGTGATTTCCTGAATTTTCTGCCGGAAAGAGAAAGTGACATCTGATGTTAAAGAAGAAAATTAGTCTTAAGTATTAAAACGCTTCTTCTTAATGCCTACAATGAGTTTGATGTCAGAAGTTGTTATTGATGTCAACAAGTTTCGTAATATTCGAAACTCGTGTGGGGGTGGACGGGTTAGGCAGGCAGGGGTAGCCCCTTCTGCAATCTATGTTTATGCTCGAAGGGGTGGCGACAGATGTCATGGCCATTAGGGAATTCACGACTTTGGTATTATGAGATGCTATTTATATCTGATTGCATCATATAATTTGAGCAAGTGTGTGGAAATAATGAAAGACATTATTTCATAAAATGAAAAGTCAACTTCTGAAAAATGTAAATTTGAATCACTCGAAATGCAATTTTCATTATTTTCTGTCAAGAACAGATGAAGGGGGGGGGAAATGTTTGTATTTATTAGTGCGACAGGTGTAACAATTTTTTTTTAATATGATGGAGTGAGATTAAGTTATCAAATATAAACTGTGACAAGCGAGTAAAAAAATAATTTCTCAAATATTTTAGAGAAGATAGGAAGAATTGAAATGGGGCGGTAATTGTGTGTGGGGGGGTTCTTCGAGTCACCCTTCTTGTAGACAGGGATTATTTTAGCATGACGTAGACACTTAGTATGGGTACCAGATGCAATTGAAATATTAAAAATGTACATTAGAGGAAAAGTGAAACAGGAAGAGGCAGATTTTATAATATCTGCGCGCATGCCTAGAGAATCGGGGGCAACGGAAGGTTTTAATTGTTTTATAACGAGATCTGTTTCTTCCAAGGCGGCACGAGGGATGAAGGAGAGGGGAGTGAAGGGTAGAGTGAAGGGATAAATTGGGTGAGAAGGGGAGTTACATACCAGAAATTCAGACAAGTTGGAGGAGTCAAGATTTTAGGGGTTTGAGAAAGGGGAGAAGAAAGGGGCAGTGCCATGAATTAAATAATTAAATATTTTCCACTTATGTTTATTATTAGCAATTTTTTGAAACAGGTGTGCGTAACAGGTTGATTTAACTGCTTTTATTTTATTGTGAACAATTTTTATAAAGACATTCTGTTTAAAATATAAATTCAACTAGGGACACAGGCAAATTTCCCATCATTTGGAATGCAATTAGAATTATTTCGACTATTTTATTGCGACACTTGAAACGTTAAAAAAACTTCCTCATTTTTTCTGTTGACACAATTCTTAAAGAACTCCAAATAAGGAGCATCAAGAACAGATGAAGAGGGATTCAGTATCTGCATTAAATTCCTGCTGGAACTATACTATGATTAGTCTTCCTTCATTTATTAACCTCTTTGGTTTTTATTAATTATTTTTTAAATTTGATTGCTTTAATTTGATTTGTTTATAAATTTTCATATATAAATACTGATAATATTTCTGATTTCTGTTAATTAGATTTCTGTAAAAGTGATTAATTGAATTTTGATTGATAAAAAATTTATGGAAATTTTTGTAGGCAAAATGTGGACTTCTCTATTTGCCAGAATTTTCTGAGAAATTCACAAATTTACTGAGTGTATTTTTTTCATCCTAACTTCATCCGTTCTTTATTAATTTATGAATGGGTTGAGAATTGGAAAGTTGCCGGTAATTCTCCCAAAACTCTTTCTATTTCGTAATTCTTATACATTCAAAGATTAAGTCGTGTGACTATAATATTTTTATGATTAAAAAATTCAAGCTTTCGTAATTAATAAAAAAACTTTAAATTTTTTATAACTTAGTTTTTTCATCTGATACTTTTCTGTCCATAATAACATTTATATTTGACAGTGATAACTTAATGAAGAAAGTGTAAATTGGTTTGATTGACTTTAATCCCTCCCTCCCCCCCACTTCATCTGTTCTTGCTTTTATTCAGTTAAATTCATAGAGTAAAAAAAATTTAATGCAGAAAACTGCAATCTAGGGAATTCAGGTACAGAGGAGAAGACTGAAACTAATAGTTTATTTTTTTTTTATTGTATTTTTTTTTTCAAAAACATTGAGTCATGATGCGTAAATCTTGTGTTGCTGTTTGATGGACACTTGTACATCTGTGAAGGCAATTATTTTATTAGAATTAATGAAAATCTACACATTTTTGGAAGAACGTTTTGGAAGAACATCAATAGCCAGAACGTTTTGGAAGATAACTAAACACAGGAAGAGGACGAATAGAAGAAGATTAGGAATAGAGGAATGGAAAGAGCATTTATAAAACGCATAAAAATAAAGGATGCGAGGGACAAAGGTGTGTCGCAGGAATAATAAAATTGAGAGAGAAATCTCAGTGGATGAAATTAGGAGGGTGTGACGTTCCCGTTATAGGTCAGTCACGTATGTCCGACGGGAGGATAGGAGGGGGGGGGGGTCGAGCTATCAAAATTTTGTAATTTGTTGGTTTGGAAATTATGTAGTTAAAGTTTCGTTGTAATACGGGAGTATTGTTTGTTAAAAGGGTTTCGTTGTGGTATAAAGTATACAAGTGCGTCGCATTTTGTTTTCGTTGTTGAAGAGTTACTTGTTGCTATTGCGTGAGTGATCGTAATTTATCCTCTGTTGGAGCTGCGATTGTTGGAAGTTTTTCCAAGAAGATCACAGCAGCTTCCAGCAGAGGATTGTTGCGATCGCATTTCATAAGATTGATATACGTCATGTTGTTCTGCATAAATTTTGTATATATTAGTTTGTTTGTTTTTTTTGAAAAAAATTCGTCATTAAGTAAAGACGTATCTTTTTATGCTAGAGTGTTCATCGTCTCCAACGTTCGAATAAGCGAACATGTGGAAAGTATTACTCACTATTATGTTTTAAGAGATGTCTATTTTGTTTTATCAAGTTTTATTATGTCTTTTCTTTGCTGTGAGAATTTGGAAATGGACTTAGGATGCGTCATCCGAGCGAGATGAAAATGTACACGATGTCGATGGGTATCGAAGCGATGGTGCCGCTATGTTGCTGCCGCCTAAGTAGCCCGTTACAGGAATGAATTCGGATCAATACGCAGAGTTGGTTAAGTTGCAGTTAAGAAGATATATGGTGAGTGACCTTAACTTTTACATTAAAACATCGTGGGCAAGAAGCTAAACGAACACTAGAAAGTATCCTGTTCCCAGTGTGCAGTCGGTCCTCCCGCCGAGAGCAACTGTTTGAACGTTCACAGTGACGACGCTACACCCACGCGGTGTTTATAGTACCTCTCACAATAATAGCTTGTAAACTTACTGTTATGCACGCGACTTGTAAAAGAATTAATTGAATGACTATGGAATGTAACTTTGATTTAATTGATCTTAGTTGGTAGTTATGCACCCCGTTCGTGAAATGGCATTGGCTATTCGCTACAGAGCTTTCATTTGAGGAAGGTTGATGTGTCAGGTTCACCGTATTGAGAGTGCTCAAGTTGAAGCAAAGCCGCTGAATGCACCAATGGAACTCTTGGCTCGCCAGTGGCCGTCAAGTCAGGGTCTCTCACGCCTGCCAAGAGGGGTCTCTGGTTGTGAAATCAAAGGAGGTGCGTTACGCTATCAAGCGTCGTTTCAGTAGGAATACTTATTCGGAGGCGCGGTGAGGTCTCTGACGGGGCGGCTAAGAGGTCACATGCTCCCTCACTAAAAGACTAGTATAGGATTGTATGCCGGCCAATAGCCATTAACGAACCCGAGTGCCAATTTGCTTTAGTCAAGCTGTGCATGCCGCTCTGAATAGCGTATTGTCTTAGGAATGTAGTTTATAATTGTAAGGTTTTGAGAATTAATTAGCTAGAATTAGAATATTCAGATTATTTATGCAAATGAGCTATTTTATTATTCGCGTTCAGGATTGTCTATTTAGATTCAGAAGTCAAGAGTTTATATAAAGTTTAGAAGAGTTTTTAGGTAGAGAAAGATTAAATAAAGTTATTAATTGTTTTAAATATTTTTATGC
>JAHWFO010031089.1:360784-378158 GCA_023313115.1 Rhysida immarginata | reverse complement strand
AGGCCTTCTCTCTAGGAGGTGTTGGTCAAAGCCCGTCACATTTGAATAATAATACCCGGCTTTGTATTTTTGAAGTGAAACTTCTTATGCAGCGACAATGACTTGGGGAGTGAAATGCTTAGAATGAAACATTTTTTGCGTTACGGATGTGACATAGTTCCAACAATCCAACCTTCATTGTTTCTAATAAGCCGAAAACACTGATTGTTAACATCCGAGATGGAGCGTGACCCAAGCCAAGTAGAAGTGACCATAGGAATGTCTCCACTTACCTTGGGCGTGACCGCCCAGAGAGAAGGCCTCAGCATTGAAATGCGATACATTGTTACTGCATCATCATAGATAGTGCAAATGCAGGGCTTATTATATTATTTTTAGGATTGTAGTTATGTGAATCAAATATCGGATTTTTTCAATTCGACTTCAGATTCGGATAGACCATCGAAAATTAGAATAGGAATGTCTCTAAGATTGACCTTCCGTCTCTTTGCCTTCATCAATAAAATTGAGTTTAAAATTTGAAAGTGAATTATTTTTCAAATTAACTAATAATTTGAATAGAACATTTGATTGTTGCGGAACGAAGACTATCCGTAAAATTCGAAGCTAAAATTTGATTGTTGATTTAATGAAGTCATTCCGCTTGCTTGCGTATAATGTCATTTTTTGTTAACATCGTTCTGGCAATGCAGTAACTCGAATTTTCAACTTTTTTTTTCTCCCTATTAATAATTTTTTGATTAATTGTATTGCTGGAGACCTTGTTTCAATGTCAAAAGTACACTTTTTAGTTTATTGTATAATAAAGTACGTACATTATAAAACATTATTTATATTTCTCTAAAGCTTTTGTAACAATTTTAACACTTAAAATAAGACATTGTGCTGTTGCTTGATCATAAACTTGTATTTGTATAAAATACTGTGATTTTTTTTTTTTTTTAATAAATCTTCATGTTTTAAATTATTGGTGTTTTTAATCATTATTAGTAACTAATCCTTTTCACTAATTACATCATCCCATGTTTTTCACCAAGACCAGATGAAGCGGGAGGGGGTATTATCATGCACTTCTGTTCCTTCATCTGTTCTTGTTTTCACTGACTATTATCATCCACTTGAAGTTTCACTTCGGTCGGGTGTTCCGTGATACACAAATTTTTTTAAAATTTTTGACCATGCCAAACTCCCTCAAAAATTATATCTCATACACAACGAATCGTTAAAGGATTTCAATAAAAATAATGAAAACACTTTTCCACATAATTTTAATGCACGTATGTATATTTCGAGGACTAGGTCCACTTCATCAGCGTCATAACGCAGAAACTGACCTTTCTCAACGAGCGCAAAGAAAGACAGAGAGCCGCCGCATGGTAACCAGCCAACAAAAGGGGCCGTTCAAAGATAGAGAGTAATCCCAAGAGGGTTGCAACCAAGAATAACAACAACAACCCCGCGTAGTCACCATATGCGCAACTATTACACACAGTAAACCACCCTACGGCCTGTTTTTTCAAAACCCTTCCCACATCATCGAAACAACCTCCACTGCCAGCAAGCGCGCCAGCGACAACATCATCTTATTCTTGGTTGTAACCTCATTCTATTTTTATGCTCGAAGGTTATAACCCTTACCCTCTTTGAATGACTCTCATCACTCGTTGCAAGGGGTCAGTTTCTGCGTTACCACGCTGATGAAGCGGGCCTAGTCCTCGAAACGTACGTACGTGCATTAAAATTATTATGGGAAAGCGTTTTCATTGTTTTTATTGATTTTACATCCACAGTTTCGTGACCTGATTAATTTATGTGTTATGCGATTTGTTTAATGAAAATCTTTTGTTAAAAAAAAAAAAAAATCAGAATGCAAGTCTCTGGGAGGCATTTTTTCGAGGGTTATTCCATGAAGGAAGGAAGTACAAATATAATGGCTAAAATGAATTTTAGCCATTATAGTACAAAACCGGGTTGTTCTGTACAAAAACCGACAGACACAAATGACAAAAGAACTCAACTCTTATTGTGTGAATGAAGGAAGGTGGGGAGGGGGGCATCCAGAATTAAGGTTAAGCACAAAGAAGGTTCAAAATGAAGCCTCCATTTTTATATCATTTTTTTAAAATAATTTTTAGCAAGCCTTCATCTGTTCTTGCTTTTAGATCATTTTATACGAAATATCCAAAAGTTTATTGAAGTATTTTCTATTGAACATCTTTTTAGAGAAATCCATTTTTAAAAGAAAAAAAATTATCATAATTAATAATAATTCAATTCAATTCAGTTAATTTGTACCCAACAGCTTGCACCAACTCTATTAAAAGAGTGTAAAATATAAAAAAAAGAAAGGAAAACATAAGAAAATTAAAAACTTAACCAACTAATATATAAAATAAAGATGAGATAGAGTTGTACACGTCTGTTACAATGCGAACAACAAGATAACATTAGGTTTGTAATGTTGATAGCTCTAGAAGCGTTTAAGCAGTAAATGTCTTAGGGCAAAAGATGTCATTGTGATCTTCATGTCTGTTGTACAGTTCCTGGATCCTAAATAATGGAGAGCGAAGAGATTGAGTAAGTCGAGGTAGCGGTGGATGGAACGTGGTGTGTTATTGATAATGCCGTCGTAGATTGGACACCACGAAATAGATCTTCGAGATGAAATTGCAATTAAATTTGTTGTGTACAATACAATGCAGAAATCTGAGATCAGATTGATTTTTAAGTAAACTTAACAACTGGTCAAAGTAAAATGTTAATTAATTAAAATTAAGCTTTTAAATACTTTAAATCAAATCTTTAATTAGCGTAAGGTTTGATTAAGCAGTCTGAGTTTCGTAAATATTATTTACTTTATACTCTGCCAAACCAAAAAAATAATATTTAATTATATTAGTAAAAGTTTTAATTTAAATTTGCCCATAAAATTAATTATATTGGAATAATCTCGAATAAAAATGTCGCAAGAAAGCTTAAACTATTGCCCCTACCAATGTGGCGTCCAGTGGCATCGCCCTTTTTAATCCTCTTAATGAGGGATGCGCCATCCAGTTATTTATATAGGTTAGTGGTTTCAACGGATCGGCCAGGGTAAAAGCCATACTGCTGTTGAGGTATGGAGGAAGCAACGTGAGCTAGTATGTGCCTGTGAAGAAAAGTATCAAATACTTTGGCTAGAGTTGGAAGAACGGATATGGGTCGATAGTTATTGATAGCTGAGGTAGGTCCATTCTTGTGCATGGAAATCACAATGCTATAGTTTTCCAGATGACAGGATAAATTCCTTGATTTAGGCAGAGGGAAAAGATATGCTGCAGGGGTGAAGACCTTGGATAATCCCTTGAACACAAGCACAGGAATGTCAGTGGAGTCTGAGCGACTTTTGGTGCTCAATCTCCTTATGGAATGCAGTATATCAAGCTCATTAATAGATGTTAGATGAAAGGTCCCCAAGAGGTGAAGGCATAAAAGTAGCATCGAATTAACTTTGGATGACTGTAGAGTCAAAATTGTGACTGTTGCAATTCGTGCTAAAGAAGAGCGCAAAGGAATTTGCAATATCATTTGCATCAGACTGTATAGCACCATCCAGGTCTATCAAAGTTATTGTAGGCACATTAGTTCTCTTGGATTTAGCGTAATTCCAGAATGCCTGCAGCTGTGCCCGAAAACTTAGCTCAAGATGTTGGATGTAAGCGTCGGAGTCAAGTTTCTGTCTGCTTTTGCACTCATGACACACTTCAGCGAACTCAGCATAATTATTACCATTGCGGTGCAATGCATGTTTACGCTTAATTAAGGAGATGAGTTCAGGAGAGTACCATGCAGGATACTCTTAATAATAATAATAATAATAATAATAATAATAATAATAATAATAATAATAATAATAATAATGTTTTATTTTTTCATTTATTCATTTACTATAAATTTAGTAATTATTTTATTTCATTTTATTATTTTTCCCCACTCTATTTAATTTTATTTCCTATCCTATTTACCGGTATTTTAGATTTTTTGCATTTGTTCCCTTTTTCCCTATCTTGTTTAGATCACGCTGACTATAGTTTTAATGAAGTATTTCCACTTTCACAGTCCATCACTTTTTCTTGCGTTCTCTCTCCCGCATTTTCGTATGGCCAAGAACAGTGAACAGACATAGCCTACAATCGGGGATGGATGAAAGAGGGGTACAATGATATGAGAAGAGGGGTCACCTCCCCCTTCATCTGTTCTTGATTCACGCTTCATCATTGTGTCTCTGCTTTGCTTTTTTTAATTTCGTATTCATTTACTTATTTATTTATTTATTTATTTATTTATTTATTTATTTGTAGGATTTCTCTGTATCACTCGTAATCTTCATTTATTATGTATTTCCGCTTGGTAATCCTACCCCCATCTTATCCCACTCTAATCAGCCTGCCTCTTCCCTGCAGGTGGTGGTCAACATCCTATCACCCAGCTAGCAGTGAAAGGGGATCCTCGATTTCACTTTCCAAGCACAGACTCCCCCCCCCCCCCCCCTTTATTTGTTCTTGACTTGCAAAGTCGGCAATTACTAGCATTCCAATGCCATCATTTCTAATGTACCGAATTTGGTTTTATCCGTTATATTTTTACTGAATTTCGGCACGTATTTTGGTTTATTGTACTTTATACAAGAACATTTTGTATTATATAATTTCCTAATCTAATGTAACTCATCACTGGATCTACTCTGGTGCAGCCCCCTCCCCTTCGCGTCATTGTTGGATTCCCCCCCTAAATAATATGCGTGGGAGGGTGGACCCCCTTTTTGACAAATAAGCTGGCAATCGCTAGAATTTCTGTACAAACTGATGATAGTTTCTGACTGAAATATGTCTGGACATTAAAGTTTATTTTGTTGCATGTAGACCTCTAGTTTTTTAAATTATTAGTCGATTTTTAGATCAAATCGTGAAGTTTTAACGTTTCAAGTTTAATTTCCTTATAGGCCTTTAACTTTAATGAGGATTTAAAAATTAAGTCTTTTTATACAAAATATTAAAATACTTAAAAAATGCCTGTAAAATTTTGAATTGATCAGAAAACAATACAAATATTTTCAAAATAATTTTATAATTTAATAATTTTATCTCTCGAAAATAAGGGTCTATAATCGCATTGCCCCTTCCTTAATCCGCAGATTAAATCTTTTACAAAGCCCCTTCCTTAATCCACATATTAAATCTTGTCCTTTAATTCTTGTGGGACTTTCATCATAGTATTAGAACTTAAATTCTTGTGGGGCTTTCATCAATCATGTCTCGAATTGAAGAACAGATGAAAGGGGAGGGGAGGAAAGAGAGAGAGAGAGAGAGAGAGCCACCCCTTCAACTGTTCTTGATAAAACTAACACTTCGCCACTGCTGGAAATGCAAAACTAAATTAGTACCAAAAACAGATATATGATCATTAGTACTTTTAAAAGTTCGCATATTTTATGGAAGAGGTGGACTACTCAAATTAACTTCCTAAAAGAAATATTTTATTTTACATTATTCTTTTTCAATTTGTGTCTATTAGCCAACTTGTTTCACGTTTTTAGACAGTAACAGTTTTTGGTGCACGAATTGTGACGATGCGGGGTATGCGTGTTTCATGGTGCCTTATTAGCCCTAAATTGGGTGGTGTCATTTGCCAAACCCAGTGTGCCCAAAGCACAGCCATGTTCGAACAACGCAACGCATGTCATTCACTTATTCCTAAAGATAACGCAAAAACTCTAGCGGATCGTATAGTGGTATTAAAATAACTAAATCTTAATAAAGATACTACTTCTCGTAGCCCCAAAATTACCTAACAAGAACTCTTAATTTATTACTTCATAACTTAAATTCCCCTTTTAGCAAATTAATTAACTGTAAGCCTGGAAGATTGAGATAAAAATCAAAAGAACAAGTTTTATTAACCAATCAATTAACTTAAAAGAAATTACACTACTTCCATAATGCATAGGTAAGATAGTAATAATAAAAAAAAAGAATTTAAATGGCCTAATGAATCATAAGATATTCAGCAAAACTACATTCGGTTTGTTACATGTCAATAAATCAGTGTACATTATCACAAGTTTACGTTAAAGTCCCTACCCCTATGAATTGATACCCAATTATGCATAACGTTAAATTACCAAGCTTGAACTTAAACTTCTCCTCTTCACATCTATCTACCAGGATCCTTAATTAAATTGTCACTTAACTGTCACCATTAAGAAGTTCTGTCTAACACTTTGCTTGGCGGCTGATGCACCACCGTCTCCGAAGGGTTTCGATGTTCACCACCACCGCCGCAGTTCGTCTGTTTCACGTTGCTCAGCCGCCTGGCCACCTGACTCGCTACGCCGCTAGATCCCCACGACGTGCCCAGGAATCTCCACATCAGTATGGCCTTCCTTCGGTTCACTTCCTACTGGCGGACGGCCGGTGGATTCCATGTCCTACCTTGGGAATCGCTGCTGCCATCTCCGCTGTCACTCGTGGTTGAACAGGGTTCCTTTTCTGTTGCGTGCTTGTCTCCCGTACCGTTGTCACCGACGAACCTCCATCTGTCATCGTTCCTGTCCGGCTTCCACGCCAAGGCGAGCCGAGACGCGGCTGCCCGACGCGGAGCCGAACCTTGCCACGCCACTCCTTTCTACACGATTACTTTTAGCACAAAAAAATCGGTTACATGACCACAACCTGTTGTCACCAGATCTCTACGTCGAGTGTCCTTTCCTTTTCAATTTCTCTGATCACAAAAGTTCCGCAGAAAATAAAATAATAATCATAATAACTAGCCAATCGGTGTTTTGTGCACTCGCTCCCGCGCCCGCTTCCTTATCTCCATGACTCATCCCCTCTCCTTCGTAGGGCTTCGTCCCCTTCTGTGAGGGGAAGTTCTGTGTTAGGAGCTCTACTAATTCCTCATAATCCACATGCGGTTGAATATCTAAGTCATTTATGCGCTCTGCTGCGGGCTCTCTTATCCGTTGCAGTGCTGCTGCCGCTTGTAACTCTTCTGGCCACCCCTGCAGCTGCCGCATCTGTTTAGTAAGACATAAAAAGTCCTGTATTTTCAGGGACTCTGTCTCTCCTGTGAACATCAGCTATCGCACTCGTCTACAATTGGTATCCCTGTGTCAATCGTCATGTTGGTTCTATTTGCTCTACCACTGCTTCACTTATTCTCTGCGCTCTCGTGACCTATAGTTTGACTAACATGCAATAACCCAGACAAGATGTGCCCGCTCGCAATACTGAATCTATGCTACTTATATAACTGCATACGTACCGCGTCTGCTTAACATTAAGCTGATTGCATCCGCACCTGTCCCTAGTTCGGCTAGCACACTCGGCTTATGCAAGAATCTGCCCCGTTACGCGTCAAGCAACTGGTCAGCGGCACCATTGTAACGCCTCCACATGCAGGGTATTGCGTTGTGACCTCCTTACCTGTATAATTATTAATCTAAGTTCTGCACGGGTTGCGCACTTTATATATTACCACGGACGAAATAAAAAAAACTATGCTCGCTATCCCCCTTAAGAGTCAATAACTCCGGCCGTTCTGAATCCTGATCGTATAGTATAATCAACTGTCCCATTCTTGATGTCGTTTTCTATATCATTAACTGCCTTTCTGCTTACTAAGCTATTACCACCTACTATTTACACAACCACTCATATACTCCCCTTTATGTTTAATACATCCCGCAATATCAACATTCATATACTTAAGTGAACTTACCTGTAACACACCTGTTTGATGGTTACACTGAGTGTTTATATCACCAACTTCATTTCTATTGGTTCATTATCAATGCATAATACTAACAATCTTATCTATGTGTAAACATTCCATGTCCTTATCTTATTCAATGATAAATCTATTCCTCCCCCTTAGAGGTATTGCCAATACTACCCAAAATTACGTTTGTTCTTAATTTGCCCTACTTATCCCTGGCTACAGTCTGAAATACGTACACTCAAACAAAAAAGGAAATATAATGTAATACACATCATTATAGGTTAAATTCCCCGCAGGTTCTATTGCATATAAAATAAGAATTATAATGAACACTCAGCAACAAAAGAACGATTTACCATAGATACCCCTTTAGCAATAATATGTCCCGTATCCCCTCTAAGCTTAAATTTACATCCCAGCTGAGCATAAAAGACAATGATTCTCCCTCTTATCTTTTTCCTCCTTTGTTCTCCTTGAATATGTTCATTTACCCACTAGGACTAATCTTATGAATGACATGCTCAGGAAACAAGATAAATAAAATTAAACTAAGATATTTATTTATTCAAACAACTAAAACAAAATATAAGGAAAATCAACATACATAATAATCAGCATATACTATTGAAATATAAGTTCAGTAAAATTTTCCAACAGGTTTCTAATGCCTAGGACTTGATTTACTTTTCTCTTAATTATCAAGACAAACATTACTTCATAAATCATATTAACCTAATTGTTCTTTTACAATCATGCAAATAATAATAAAAAAAAATATTAATGTTGTGGTGAAGTGACTTTGCAATCTAATATCACTTCGTCAGCATTCCTTCTGAAGAAGGGTGCCAACATAAATTAAGAAAGGGTGGGATTGAGTTGATATGCATAAAGTAGGTTTATTTACAAAATAATAGCAAGATAAATACAATAATACAATAAACAAAAAAACAAATAGGCAGGGAATGACAGTTTCAGTTTTAAGCTAAATCAAATAAGTGACAAATGTATGATCCTGTATTACTTAGCACCAGTCCAAACAAAGAACTCCCAATTAATTATCAAGTCAAACCTAAAGAAGGGACTGAGAAAACTCTGTGTGCATACAGGTTACAAGCACAAACCTAGAGTCTTGTTCCAAAAGGCCTCAGAGGGGTTGGTTAGTGCAAGGGATACGAAAGCCAACACACCGGATCCTACACCGGTGGGCTACCAAACACCCGAACCAAAACGGGACAAATCAACCTCTATAACTAAACCACACACCCACGAGGCAACCAAAACAACAAGTACCCAGCATGCACACAACAAGAAAAACCAAACCTTCCCCAAAACAAGATAATAGTTTAGTTACCCACTGTGCTAAGACTACACTCACATATAAATGCCTTACAAAAACAACTAATAAATATCAACAATAAAAATGGCAGAAAAAGACAAGATCAAAAGTGGCAAACAGAGATGATAAAACTAGCACATAACTAAGCCAAAGGTTATCCCAAATAATAAATACTGACAAATTGTCAAACCTGATCTAGGGACACAATAACCTCACCATACAAACTGGTCACAGACATGGAACTCCTGCCATGAAACATAAAGACTCAAGGGGATGGTCGGTGCAGTGGGAAACAAAGCCAACCTACCGGATCAAACACCGGTGTGCTACACAGAACCCGAAATCCAGTCTGTACCAATGGGACTAGCCATCCAAAACAAGCGGGTCTACACATCCACTGCCAACGAGCCACAAGACTAAAGCCCCTACACAACACCTGTACCAAGATTGCACTTAAATCCGAAGCCCCAAACAATCCCAAAATAAAAAGGCTGCTTAGCTACCCCATGCGCTAGTATTAATATCGTACTGAATGCTCCACTAACGATCTACTCAAAATATATAATCCAACAATTACAGTATTACTTAAATACTACAAAATATTAATAACAGCACTTAATCCAAGTTGGCTAATCCATGCACAACATAACAAACTTTTCTCAACATAACCTAACATCTTATCACACTTACAACGATACAATTTCATAATTCATTCATCAAATAATCTCCCAAGGCTAATACAAAATCCAAAATCAACTATCAAATAAATAACTTATACTTAGATCTACTTTTCAATCATAGCATTAAAATACAGATAAGTCACTATTTCTGCCATACTAATGAACTTGATAATTCTAATCAATTCCCCGACAGGAATACAATAAAGCAAACCCTCACAATCCAAAGTTAACAATTTTACAATCTACAATACTAGATACAATCCAAAGCTATCTAAATAATTCTAAACGTTTTAACACTTCAAAAGACAACAATCTAAAATTCCCTCTAATAACAGCATAAATCTCATTAAATCCATTCTCGATACAATTAAAATCCATAATCCAAATTTAAAGACTTATTACAAAATTTCATTTAAGCATTAAACTAAATCCCATTACAAAGAATCAATAATCTATACTCAACAATAATACAAAATTTTACCACATGGTTTTCTCTTTCCGTAACGAGAGAAGGTTAGGCCTAACCATCGTTTACAATACTACAATATCCCAGTCCAGGCGGAACACAACTGTTCCCGGGTTAGTCATCTGCTTCGGCATCGTCGTCGTCTTCTTCCTGGTCTTCCATCTCGTACACGTCCTATCTGGCTCGACTCTGGATCTTGAATGCCTCTCGAATGCTGCTGCCGACCCCTTTTTATATACAAGGCAAGCGTCGGGCTGCCCTCTAGTGATGGCGTGGGTGAAGCTCTCACTCCACATCCGGATTTCAAATATGCCACTTCTAGCCTCTGATAGACAGTGACGTCATCGCCAGCATGCTAGATTCGAAGCGTGGGCAATGTTCTTACAAAGAAAAGGATTCAAATAAAATATACAGGCAGTTTAAACTTCTGTGTAATCTGAAACACACAGTCATTACAATCTTATACACTTGTAGTTCAAATTATAAAAGATTTTAAATGAATAAAATCCAACACAGTTTGGTGTTGGACAATTAATAGGAGGAAATGTCCGGAAAGGTGGCCACTGTCCGAGTACAAAGGGGCTGTCGCTCGACGAAGGAGTTTTTGTCCCTTCTATAATTTTGACACCAGAAGGTGGCATGTAGTCCTTTTCTAAGGGAGGACTACTGTAACCCTTTACAAATAAAACAAACAAAACAACAAAGTGACTATGTCACAATGTAACTTAATGGTTTGACGTTACAGTGACTTCAAAAATGCCCATTACAATTTAGCTACAATTTAGGGAGAAGTATGTTGGCTCTACAAGTGGGTTCGATCTTTGAATCTTAGTGTTCACTTTTTTTTGCTTAATTTCCAGTCTTAACAATCTTATAGTCTTACAAAAGGTTCTATCATGATTAAATTTCCGCGTGGGCCCAAAATAACACTTAAAATTTCACTTACCTGATTTTTGCACATTGCGGTTTAACCTTGCACTTTCGTCGCACACCGTCGTTCCGATCAGCTCTCGATACAGGCCGCTGATTGCACGTGCTCCCACTACGTGATTTGCTCGACTCGGGTCCGTTGAGGTCGCCGACTTTCCTTGCCTCTCAGGGCCGCCTCTCTCTCGTCGTCGCTTGGCTGGTCACACCTCCGGAGTCGTCCGATATGATCGTGCAGCTGCTCTGTCCCAGCTTGGACTCGGCTTGCTTCCTTCGAGCTAGTTACCGCTCATCAGCAGTCTTGCTCAGCACATACGTAACTAACTACTCTTCTTCGATTTTTTTAGCACACACTTTTTCGTCTACACTCTACGAAGTTTTTTCTGATTCTCTTTTTCTGTTTCGAAAAATTTCTTTTCCTCTTAATCCCGTGACCCTGATTTTTCATTGAACGCCCAAGTCACTTCTTGTAATTATCATTCAATTTTCAACTTAATCCCCTGCCTTCTACTCATTGTCTCCACTTGCTTGCATTTAATCTCTTCCTAATCCTTTTACAATAGGCGTCAGTAGGCCTAACTTTTCTAACTTAGGCAATTTCGGGCATAATAAATTACATATTCAATTTCTCTTTATTGCTTAATAAAATTATGGCTTCACTCACATATTATATAGACATAAAAAAAAAGAAATCATTCTAACATTATCAATTACTTTGATATTATTCTTAGTACCAATTACATTATTTACCTTTCTCTCTGAGTGTGTCTTTCCTTTCAATTCATTACACAATACAACTTCCACTTTCTAATATTATTATTATTTGTTTAGTCCCCCATAATTCATTCTTTTTTCATTCTCAGCTAGAGCTGGTTTCCTTTACTTTCTTAACCATTATTAAATATAATTTCTTTTACTTTCCCCCCCGCTCTATTCATTTTATTTCTATCTCATTGCTGTGCGTTCATCACCATCTGATTCAAATAACACAAATATGTAGGCTTCGGCTTTCATGTTTGTAGTGACGGGACATGTGGAATATTAATTACGATATTATGCATGTGACGCCACACATCCATCCCTGTTATTACTGTATTACCACACTTGTAGCAATGCTGTTGTGACATAGTCACTTTGTTGTTTTGTTATTTTGTTTTATTTGTAAAGGGTTACAGTAGTCCTCCCTTAGAAAAGGACTACATGCCACCTTCTGGTGTCAAAATTATCTTGTGTGACTAGTATCAGTCGTTTAAATATGTTTCTTGAGATCCTTTTGATCGATTTTAAGCCTATGGATGTTTTGGATATTATGGATGCCATTTTCTCACGTGGTACAAAACCCCACTACGACAGTGAAGTTCGCCATGCGGCCGTTAGGCCTAACGCCCGTGAAGGCTCCTTTCTTGTGATTCTAAACTGATACTTGTCAAAGGACTCTGTATTTTATTAGAGTTATTATGGTACTTGATTCAGAGTGTGATAATTGATAAGATTTGGAATTTAATTAATCAGATTTATTATGTTTTGAACCATTTTCTGTAGTAAGCTATAGTTTTTTTTTGCAAAGCATGCTGGGAGGATCAAATTTCGATGCCTTCTACTTGTATGTTGTCTCTTAGAATTCCGGAAGTGTTGTGAGTACTTCCAGGCTTGCCACCAGAGGGCGATCCCATGATTCACTGCGGGATTTGCCTTGTGTATAAAAAGGGGTCGGCAGCAGCATTAGGAAGCATTCAAGATCCAGCATCGAGACAGAAAGGACTGAGACAAGATGGAAGCCCTTGGAGATGCCGAAGACGAAGCAGATGCCTTTGGACCGGGAACAAGCGCGTTCCATTCGGATTGGGTTCGTGTTGCGATGCTAAATTAGATGGTTAGGCCTAACCTTCTTTCATTTCGGAAAGAGACTACCCCGTGGTAATTTATTGTATTTTTGTTGATTTTAGATTATTTGTTTCTTTATATTGGGATTTAGTGTAAAGCTTAAGAGAAATTTAGTAATAGTTCTTTAATCTTGGATTATGGATTTGAAAGGTAGCGGGAATGGATTTAATAAGATTTATGTTGTTATTAGTGGGAATTTTAGATTGTGATCTTTGTTTATTGAAGTGTTAAAACAATTAAGAATTATTTAGATATCTTTGGATTATATTTAGCATTGTAAATTGTAAAATTGTTAACTTTGGATTGTGAGGGATTGCTTTATTGTATTCCTGTCGGGGAAGTAGATTAGAAATATCAAGCTTGTTAGTATGGCAGAATTAGTGTTATGATTGAAAAGGGATAGAAGTATAGGTTGTTTATTTGAAAGTTGGAATTTTGGGTTAGCCTAGGGAGATTATTTTAAGAATGAATTATGAGATTGTGTTGTTTTAAGTACGATGAGCTGTTAAGTTAAGAAAGGTTTGTTATGTTGTGAATGGATTAGCCAACTTGGATTAAGTGCTGTTATTAATATTTTGTAGTAATCAAGTAATATTGAAGTTGGATTGTATGTTCTTTTTGAATAGATCGATAGTGGAGCATTCAGTAGATCTTAATACTAGCGCATGGGGTAGCTAAGCAGCCTTTTATTTTGGGATTGTTTGGGGCTTTTAGGTTTCAGTGCATTCTTGATACTGGTGTTGTGTAAGGGGTTTGGTTTTGTGGCTCGTTGGCAGTGGATGTATAGACCCGCTCTTTTGGATGGCTAGTCCCATTAGTACGGACTGGATTTCGGGTTCTATGTAGCACACCGGTGTTGGATCCGGTAGGTTGGCTTTGGTTCCCACTGCAGCGACCATGCCCTCTTTTCTTTGTGTTACATGGCAGAAGTTCCATGTCGGTGACCAGTTTGCACGGTTTGGTTATTGTGTCCCTATTTTAGGTGTGACTAGCTATCTATATGTTTTAGTGGGGAGAATCTTTGGCTTAGTAATGCGCTAGTTTGTGTCATCTCTGCTTGCCACTATTTTGATCTTGTTTCAATCTGCCATTTTGATTGTTGTTATTTATTGGATGATCTTTGTAAGGCATTTATATGTGACTGTATTCTTAGCACAGTGGGTAACTAAACTTTTATCTTGTTTTGGGGAAGGTTTGGTTTTCTTGTTGTGTGCATGCTGGGTACTTGTTGTTTTGGTTGCCTGGTGGGTGTTTGGTTAAGTTATAGAGGTTGATTTGTCCCGCTTTGGTTCGGGTGTTGGGTAGCCCGCCGGTGTGGGATCCGGTATGTTGGCTCAAGTATCCCTTGCGCTTACCAACCCCTTTGAGGCCTTTTGGATCAAGACTTTAGGTTCGTGTTTGTAACCTGTATGCACACAGGGTTTTCTTAGTCCCTTGCTTAGGTTTGACGTGATAGTTAATTGGGAGTTCTCTGTTTAGACTGGTGCTAAGTAATACAGAATCATACATTTGCCACTTAATTAATTTAGCTACAAGCAGCTAATTGTTACTCCCTGCCTATTTGTATCTGCTTTATTATATTTTGTATTTATCCGATGTTTTCTTTTGTAAATAAACCTCTTTACGCATATCAAATCGATCCCTCCCTTTCTTAATTTATGTTGGCACCCTTCTTCAGAAGGACCGCTGACGAAGTGATATCAAACTGCAAAGTCACTTCACCACACTGTCTCATGGTATGTGAGAAGTGTGCAAGGCACATAGATGCTGTAATGGAAAAGGCACCTTAACAGCTAATTTCTTTTTAATATTTACTCCATCTCCATAAATTACCAATGTTTAAGCATGAGCCAAGAAAAGTTAAGGGATATACGATAATATATTGAAAATAATATTGCACAATCAGTTGACATTGATAAATTGTGAGAAGAATTTGTAAAAGTCAAGGCCAGATGTATTTCATTCGGCATTAGTTCAAATTAAGTTAACCTAAAAATGATAATAAATTTTTATAACTGCATGTAAAAAAATAAATGATAATGTATGCAGTTCTTTTTGATATTTCTTTTGCTTTATTTTTTGAAAGGGGTAAGAAGCCAAGCAATTATTGCACTGTGACACCCCCCCCCCTTTCTAAAAGGCTCAATGTATTAAGATTACTTTAGGGTTTCAACAGGGACAAGGTCCGTCAGGGGTTCGGGCATCGTCAAGGGCACAAGCGCTGATTCTGAAAATAAAATAAAATTTCTTACACTATAAAAACAACACTAACCACACACTAAATTATGAATGCATGAACACTTTTAATATTCCCCAGAATACAAATTTACACAAGTACATACGTCATTGATTCAGCGGCAGAAACAAATGCTGAAACTGAAACACTCATATCAATATATTTCTACATGTACATGCTTTGCGAACAATAACATTACTGCTGTGCTGACTTGTCAAGAGGGGCCCCTCAGACTACTACCTGAGTCGCATTAAAATGACGTGAGGGGACTGCTGGAGGAGCGATATATATATATATAGCGGGTGTTGAGCGGGAAAAATCATCGGGAATCCAATCCAGCTAAGTTGTAAGACGAAACGATGTTCGCCAGCCGTTGAAGCCATATCTCCCAGATCTTCTAACTGTATGTACCCGCTTTACCCTTGCATCACCCACTGCCAATTCGTACTGCGTGAACGTGTCCGGTCTATTCCGTGTCCAAGATGTCTGACCGCCATGGGGACTTTACGGTTTGAATTATTTGACTTTGCGTTAAGGACTTTCAGTTGCTAGTGCCAGAAATGCTCTTCCCAATTTACAGTGTATAAGAACTTTCCTTGATGGGTTCAGTTATTAACATTATGCCAACCTAGCCAAGAAATTGTTATTCCAAATTATCCTTGCATTTATTGTTTTATTGTTGTTACATTAAAATTTTACTATTATTTTACACTTGCCTCTTCTTTAACCCTTAGTATAGTATAAATCCCTTGACGATATCGCAATAGGAACCCCTGTGGGCCCGGTTCCATGTGAGAATCACCCAGTACAGCCCCTTCAATCTCGTGTGGCACAACCGTCAAACCGGACAGTACGACACGATGGTGTCATAGCCGCAACGCCCCAGGGTGCACAGCCCAGCTGCCCATGTTGCCAACAGTCAATTTCCCCTCTTAATTGTAATCCAGCACCGCATACCCAACATATAACAACAGATAAAAAGTTCTAGCAAACCCCCTATTTAAACCTCTGACATCTACAGTAATCAAAGTCAATACTCAAATAAAATCATATCTACACAAACACAGTACAAAATAAACTGTTCATCACTGTTCACGCCTAAAAAGGTTTTCACAATACGCACAGGGCAGTTATGCTTGCAGACCAAGCATTCATTGTAATATGGGGTTCTCGGACTAATGTCCCACGACAAATGATGCTTTATGTTGACGCGGCCTCGTCCTCGCAGATAAATTAGGCAGATAATAAAACAAAAGTTACTCACCCATCATGCCTTCATCTATTAAGGGCTGGACATGGGCTTTCCTGCCCAACATTTTACCTTACGAACGTAGATCCCACACTGTCGCTGCTACCAGGGCTCATGAATCTGACGCTCCGCTTAATTTCAGGCGTAAAAAGAAAAAAAAAGTATGAACACATCTCACAAGAGCCAAAATGCTCTGAACACATTTAAACACAAACTGATCTCGGTTCTGCTCAATGTAAATCAAATAAACTTTGATAACAGCAGCACAAATGCTGAAAAAAGGCATGGCTGCCGCCATTGGAACACTAAAACTCCGGGACTCTCGTTTCGCACTTCTTCACTTGTCGAAAATTTCTCATAAAAAAAACAAAAAACAAAACAATCTCACCAAGAGAACTATTCCAAGATTTCTTATTCCACTATGTCATAACAATTGACTTGGAGGCTGTCACCATCTTCTCGTAATTACTCCGAGAAAACAATGACAGCCCCAACAATATATGAATGCCGACGCTTTCTTCAAAAATGTCAACGGGCACGCAACTTAACTCTAAACTAAGATTTCAAAAACAAAAAAAAAAAATAGAAAACAACTTTATTAAAATAAAAACCCCAGAGAAAAACTGCACACTGCACGCGAAACCACAAGATAAAAAGGTAAATTAAAACAATACCAACACGGCACAACACCACCCCCACACAAACCCGCAAATGCGCATTCGCGCACCAAACAACTCCATTCACGACAAACTTAAAACGCCCACACTTTAACAAAACTCAAGAATATCGACCGAAACACTACTTCAAAACAACTTAAAAAACAGAACCAAACATCCCT
>JAHWFO010031089.1:334472-352181 GCA_023313115.1 Rhysida immarginata | reverse complement strand
CTTAGAGGTTGAATTTCCAGAAACCCCTTCTTAGTGCTCACATTTTGAAAAGAACCTCTAGGCCTTATGGTTTGGGCTGTTCGTTTATATAGATGAAGTCTATTCGGTTCTCTTCCCATTTTTTGTTTCCCCTCTTATTTTTATGGATTTTAATTGTGGGGGAAGGTTGTTGTTGTTGTTTTTATATTATTAAATTTTTTAATTTTTATTAATTATTTTAATGTAAATGTTTGTTACTCTTCTGATTCCTCTTTTGTAATTTGCTAAATATTATTAAACAAAGCATATAATTACAGACTTCAGTGAACAAAAGTAGTAAAAATTTTCTTCAATTAATTGATTTTTCTTTCTTTATATACAACACTTAGTTAGTTAGTTAGTTATCGTAAATCCTCTTCAATAACGCGAATAATTTTGGCCTAAAAAAGCACCTAAATTTGTTGGATCGACGAAATTGCACCTAATTGTCCTAAATTATTATACAAATGGATAATATAAGCCCTGCAACGACTGACTGGGACCGGAGGGGTTTTATTGCTCTGACGAAATTACCATGTAATATACATTAATTATATTGCATATATAGTGTCCAGTTCATTATACAATAAATTAATTCGCTTTTTATTTGAATTTCTTGTCGCCAACAGCTAATAGGCCTATGAAAATAACTTCCAAACTGCCTCGAGCCAAAGCCTACAAGATATAGAAAGCTTATGCAGTCAAGTTATGAAAAAATGTTAAAACTGAATAAAGTGTACTAGATTTTCATTAAGAAAATTGATGTTCTGTTATTTTCTTGTCGAAATGTGATTGGGAAAGCTTTCCCTATCAATGTAGGCTATAAGCTTCCAAACAACCTCGAATTAACAAAGTTGCATTTTGTCCTGACGAAATTACCGTGTAATTTACATTAATTACGGCATATTGCATATACATTCTCCAGTTCATTATACAATAAATTAATGTGCTTTTCATTCGAATTTCTCGTCACCAACAGCTAATAAGCCTACGAAAATAACTTCTCCCAAAGATCGCTACTTCCAAACTGCCTCGAACCAAAGCCTACAAGATATAGAAAGCTTATCAGTCAAAATATGAAAAATGTTAAAAGTTAATAAAGATTACTTGATTTTTCATTAAGAAAATTGATAAGGAAAGCTTTCCCAATCACATTTCGACAAAAAAATAACAGAACATCAATGTAGGCTATAAACTTTTAAACTTCCAAAGTTTCATTTTGTCCTGATGAAATTACCGTGTAATATACATTAATTATACAGTCTATATCATGTCCAGTTCATTACACTATAAATTAATTCACTTTTTATTTTAATGATAATTTACATTAATGCTAATTATATGGTATATACAATAATTTAAATTATGTATTGTCCCCAAAGTGTACAGATCAGGATAACAAAGTCAAACTGAAATAAACTGTCATGAAAAATTGTAGGAGGCATTCGAAATGACATTTTTTACATGAAATCACAATCCCGAATTAGTTTCAGTATAGGGTCTTACTGGATGCCCCACAAAGGGACATTCATTAAACAGATTACACTGGCCAACAAAATTTAAGATTTTTCTTGTGACAAAATGAAAGTGGGTGATTTTTGGTAGTATTTTTTCTGCTGATTACGAATATAATTTTTAAATTTCTCTAGCACGCACAGCTTTCTTGTTTTACAATGAAACATTTTTAAATCATTCAGTGTTTGGGGCCTGGTAAGTTTCCTTGCAGCCCCAAAATATGGATACTTAACAATGTAGCCGCTTCTCTTCACTCCCATTACTTTAACATAGAAGTCTCGATGTGCATAACTTGAAAACTTGACGTGATAGAAAAAATCTAAAAGCAGATTCGGATTCTACCTACAAATTACTACTAAGAACACTTTATGTGTTAACTAGTGTTATTATTATTTAAAATCTGATAAAGAAAATTTTACTGTTATTATTTCTAAAAGTGATTATATTGAATGATTAAGATTATAAATGATTATACTTTTTTTGTTTGTTCAACCACGTATTACATTTTTTCCTTTGATTTCAACTTTTCAGATTCATCTGCAGTGGAAAATGCATTGAAGTCATTGAAGTCTGAAAAATTAAGAGTTTGTTGCAATTGCTTGAAAGAAGAATCTCAACCCAAATCATTCAAGAAATGTCAGAGGTACCGTAAGTAATTATATTTAAAAATTGTGAAAAAAAAGGATAGATTTAATTAAGACTGTTATCATACTGTTTAACTGAAATATTCCCAAGAAACATGGAAGAGAAGGTGAAGTACTATACCTGGAGCTCAAGTTTTGAAGTATGAAAATTGATACAGGGTGTAAATTTTCTATATACTGAATAACTGACAAATACCTTTCTAGTGCATATAATCTTCTGGAGACCTTGCATATTTCTTTTGCACCATTACTGATAAATTTTATTTTCAATACAATATATTGAATATCACTATTTTCTGTTTTCTTCCAATACAATTTAAGGAAACTTTTGATTTTGGTAAGAATTTAACAAAGGACCAAAGGACTAACTGAGTTTACTGCATAGAATGTCTGATTTAATATAGAATCTGACCCCGTCTAAGCATGTGTGTATGAAGTTCGACTGATACAGCTCGAAAGGCATATCACATGATAAGTACACGAATACTGTATGTGGCAATGTTGATTTTGTATTCTATAATGAGATATTGTTTCAAACGATAAACTTGACTGATGAAAAAGACTAGGCATCCATAAAATTGCTATTGGGTCAGTGCATTTTCAAGCCACCCAAAGAAATTAAAATTTGTTATTCAGCATTCAGAAAGGGAAAACCTCTAATCCAAGTAGGAGAAAATTGAAATACATATCTGGTATTTCAATTCTCCTCCTTGTGGATTAAAGGTTTTTCCATCCCAAAGTATTTGCTTATTTTTTGTGCTCAACATTATTAATTTTTATTACTTTTAAAAAAGTATGATTTAAAATTTTATTATCACTAAAAAGTTTTTTTCTTCATGTTTAAATGCTTTGAGTCATAAAAATCACCAAGAACTGACTCAAGAACATTATAATAATCATATGTACGAGGATAGTCCAATGGAAACTCATTTCGAGCCTAGGAAAATTTTTATTCAAGAATTTAAAAATAAGTTAAAAAAAATATGATTTAAAATTTTTTTGTGACAATGGCTCTTTTTTTGGCAGCTGCAGATAACCTGCAATAACTTTTTCAATCTGCAATAACTCCAATTTCTGTGATAACATTTTTTCCTGAAAATCTTCTAGATATGTTATTTTTAAAGATGCATAAAAAAACAAAATGTCTAGCATAATATGGTCTCAATTTTATGTCCTTAATATTTTTTCCCCAAGTAGCGAGGAACTTAGTCAAAATAATTACAACAAAGGAAGAAAAAGAAAGCTTAAATTTGATTTTTGGAGCCATTAATTTTCATGAATATCTTATAGGACTATTTACTGCAGAAAACCATGAGAATCCATTTATTTGTTTTTTTTTTCTTGTAGAGCCTTTTAAAGATGGGGTAAGAACTGTTTCCCATCATTTTTAGTGCTTGTTAGCTCAAAAGAGACTGACATTGTAACCATCTGAGCTTGTATCTCAGTTTCACACCATATTGAATTACTTTACTCACCTAAAGCTAAATATTGATGCTTGCAAATAAGAAATCACGAAATTTTATTTCTCTCAAAATAAACAGTTTTTTTTTGAAAACGCAAAAATTTGAATGCACATAGACAGCACCATATGAGCACATTAAGCAATTCAGCGGTCTTCTCGTGGCGTGCTGACAGTATTCATGAATGCTTACCTCATCTTATAAACTTTTTTGAGACAAATAATTGTACAGCAAAATTAAGGTTTTGTGCTTAATAACACTGCTGTAACTACAATTCTTTGCGATCGCCGTTAAAGAATTTGCTTTCGTCTTGCTATCAAGTTATTTTTTTCTCACTTCTGCTACTGCCACCATGCAACACCATAGTTTCCAAGGCATGCTTGTGTTTGTAAAATTTTACAGAATAAACATCTTTGCAGGAGAAACATTTTAATATTAAGTTGATGACTGATATGAAAGCTCAGTGTGAAAATAAAATTCTGAACCAAAATTAATATAGATAACAGCTATGTTCAATATTATAAGGGTTGGGGCATAAGTAATAGCAACAATTTTTTTTTTCTTTTTTTTCCGCAACCATACGCTGAACTCTAATTGGTTGCTAGCCACAGTAGATCCAATGCCTTCCAGTGGTAAACACTGAAAACACTTATTCAGACTGTTACCGATCAGCTAACAACATAGGGCAAAAAAAATCAAGGAAGAAAATAAACAAATACAGAAGCAACACTCCTGTCAGTTCCTATGCAATTGTGTGAGGCACGAAACCTATGCAGCACCAATAGCGGCAGGACTGTACTAACAGTGAAGAGCAAGAGCACGCAGGATCACATCAATGTTACGGAAAGATTGGAAAGGATTCGGTTAAGAACTTAAAAAAGTATCAAAGAGGGTTTTGTATGTCGTGGAATATACAAAACACATAATTCTTGTAATAAAAAATATCTTTTATTTATAACTTTTTTTTTAATGTTTAATATTAAATCTTTAAAGCTACACTAAAAGATGACATAAACTCTACGTAATTTTTGATATGAATTAATTTTGCATCACCTGCTCTCATCCTTAAGAAATCTGAAAAATTATATTTTTTCACTATCCCCTCGATTATTACTGCATCCAATTGCAGAACAGTAATTTTCTTTCATAATAGGCATATTGGCGATGTGAATGATTTCAGGATTTGTAATTTGTGCCAAATATTAATAATGCAGGTTGTCCATAAAAGGTCTGACCCATTTTATCTGTACATTACCAAAAAACTAATAAAGATAAACGGAAACTGTTTTCAATATATGAAGCTATAACTGAAAAAGTTTTATTAAGCCAAGTTAGTAGACCCCAACATGTGCTCCTTGGGTCACACGGAGTATATCCAGCCAGTAATCAATTTCTTGGCATGTTCTTTTGAGCATATCGACATCCCACCTTGTTAATAGCAACTGTGATTCACTTCAGTTCCCACACTCTAGCGGCGAAATTGTGAAACACAATAAAACTTTTTCAGTTAAAGTTTCTGTTTATATTTATTAGTTTTTTGGTAATACACAGATAAAATGTGTCAGACCTTTTATGGACACCCTGTATAACGGTTGGTTATCCTATCACAGAATACAGGGTGATTCAAAGCTCAACGTACAAACTTTTAGGGGAGTTAATATGGGTGATTCGAAAAAAAAAAAAAAAAAAATTCATATGAACAATGGTCCAAATTTGAACAATAACTGAGATATGAACAGAAAATAAAAATAATTGATGAAAATAGGAAAGAAAAATCCTATTTTCATCAATATATTCAGCACGGTGAGCTGAAGGTTCCTGGATCGAATCCAGGCTGCAGAATTTTCTTTCCTATTTTCATCAATAATTATTTAAAATTCCTTCATTTACTCTTTTAAGAAATAAAAATGCTGCCACTAAGATCATCAAGTTAATAACTCTGATTCTATAACATCTAGGACAGGGGTGACCAAATGCAGCCCACCAAAGGAATTTATGTAGCCCGCAAAAGGAATGCATTTACACCTGCAAGATAGCCCACGTGCCTACCACTTGCACTTTATTTTATTCTACTGCTCCATCAACGACATGGTTCCCTCTCTTTCAGTGATGTGGACACAGTTCTGAATTGGACACAGTACTGAAAGAATTCGGGGTATAATACGAAAGAATGATGTGCATTGCGACAGATGGCGCTCCTTCCATGACCGGTACAATAAATGTCTCATCGTGTTGGTGAAAGATAAAATGGAAGGCATTGATCCCTCTGTTTTAATCACATTTCATTGTCTTATATGCCAAGAAAATCTGTGTGCTAAAACCCTTGACTGCAAAATGTGTTAGACATTGTTGTGCCCATAATAAACTTCATCAGAACAAAAGGTTATCTTATCTGGTACAGAGGGTAGATTATCGCAAGCGATAATCTGCGGCACCTACTCCTACGAGGGAGTTTTGCGCCATCCCATTAATAACGACTGCTACGAGATGACAGTAGCAGTCGGGACCGACGGCTTAACGTGCCCTCCGAAGCACAGGGGGTTTCATGATGGAAAAGCTGCTGGGGATAAACGTACCAGAGGCTGTCACCAACTGCTGGAACACCAGCTATGGTCAATCGGCAAATGGGTCAGACCAAAGTCCCCCAACAGCCGCGCCCCAAATAGCTGTCCCGCCAGCGGTGGCCCTCAAGCCCAGGCCGTCACCCAACCAGCAGCTGGCCGCGCCTGAAGTTGCTGAACTCCATCGATTGGCAAACCAACCGACGAGACAAACAGGCCACGGCCACCCCCAGAACAAAAGGTTTGAATTATCGCTAGTTCAAGCAACTATTGCAGTAGGTGTGTGTGAAAGTTCCCTTTCAAAGTCAAACTTCATAAAGAATAAGCATTAATCAGTGTTAACTGATGTTAACCTGGAACACTCCTTATGCATCGATAGTTCGAAGATCAAACCAGATATCCCGATGTTGGTTCAGAACGTTCAGAAGCAGCCATCCCATTAAAATGCCTTTTAATGAACTACTTGCTGTAAAATTTATTAACAAGTAAGATTGTACGTGGTTAATGTTTCATAAAATATTTGAATGTATTTGAATTACAAATGGTTGGCCCCCTGAAAACCTTCAGAAATTTATTTTGGTCCGAGACAAAAAAAGGTTGGTCACCCCTGATCTAGGATGATGAAATTTGGCCGAATTAAAGAATACATAAAATATATTTACCGTTAAAATTTGATTGAATTCAACATTTAACAGTTTTCACATGTGAGTACTAGCCAGCATGTGTTACGATGTTGACTGCGTAACTCGGAAACTACTCGTTGGAATTCGATCAAATTTAACGGTATACAAGAGTCGTATGTACCCTATTATTCACCCAAATTTCATTATCCTAGATGTTATAGAAACTGAGTTATTAACTTGTTGATCTTAGTAGCGGCATTTTTATTTCTAATGTGATTGGGGAATGCACTCTGTAAAACGCACCCTACGAGGAGTTCTAAGTTTCTCCATTTCACCGCTGTGGGATGCACTGGGAAGCTCTGCATCACGTGGTTTAAGCTGGTCTATGTGTCGCTTAGAGCACTCGTTTTCAACCGCCACTTTGTAGTGAAGATCTCCTAGGCGACGGTTAATAACACCTGGTAGCCATCTTTTCTGCGAAGGACTTCCCAAATACACAAACACTGCTTGCCCTTCCCGTAGGGACTGAATTTCGGCGTGAACGAAGCTTGGTGCCTTTCTTGAACTCGCTGGCTTACATCTTGTGGCTGCAACATATTCAGGTGAGTGAATAACACTGGTCGGCATGAAAAAAAAGCCCCGACTCAATTTTGGCTGATTCTTACGTAAAATGACCTCCTGAATCTGAATATGACCTCCGTTTTTCCCCATCACCCACCATTTTCAGGGGATGCCCCCCAACCCAATTTTATCATTTTTCGATATATTTCGATGGATGAAAAGGTTTATTTTAGCTTTTAAAATTCTTTTGAGGGTTTTGAAGGATGAATAGTACCAGAAAATGACCATGTATAGTAGGGAGGTACGTTAGGGGGTGAATTACCCCCTGTAACGGTTTAAAAAAAAATCATTAAAATTTGTTCTTTTTTCGCTATATTTTTGCTATATTTTTTCGCTATTTTTTTCTAGAATACGAAAAAAATGGAAAATCGATAACTTTTTAATGATTTTTTTAAACAATTTTTTATTTTTAATTTTTCTTTTTCTTTTTTCTTTTATTGATTAATTGTATCCAATACGTCCATCCAGGGCCTGTATGGCCAGAGGCCTACGAGTTGGGTCCCTGGATGGACCTGGATTAATGACTGCTGTAAGATGGTCGCAGCAGCCGGGGGGGGGGGGGGTGAAGAACATTTCTCACTGATGGTCACCCATCCAGTGACGAGCTGTGCCTGGTGTTGCTTAACTTCCCTGAAGTTGTGTGTTCAGTGGAAGCCCACCAGGCCATGGCCTCCTTTTAGGGGGTAATTAAAGGGGGTAATTCCCACATTCCCACCTTATGTACCCCTCTGCTATAAACGTTCATGTTTTAGAACTTTTCAGCCCTCTAGTCCCTTAGAAGAATTTTAAAGGCTGAAATAAGCCTTTTCAACCTTCTAAATCCATCGAAAAATCATAAAAATGGGTTAGGGGGCATCCCTGATAATGGTGGGTGATGGGGGAAAACGAAGGTTATATTCATGTTCAGGTTATTTTACATAAGAATCAGCTGAAATAGTGTCGGGGCTCAAAAATTTTTTTAAATTTGCAGACTAGTCTAATTCCCTTCCTAGGAATAGCTTGGCAGGGGACTCCTCCGTGGTGGCATGGGGCGCTATCCTGTATCGTTCCAAAAATATATTTAGGTTCTGTTGTAAATTAACCCAGGGTGGTCCCGATGCCTTTTAAAGCACTTTTTACAGTCTGAATGTATCGTTTGGCTTGTCCGTTTTTGGATGGGTGGTAGGGCGCTGTGCATTTATGGAATTTCACTCCTCGTACTTTGAGGTAAGTTGTAGATTCATCAGTGACGAGCTGGGGACCATTGTCCGAGACTACCGTGGTCGGTATCCCATATCTGGCAAACAGTTCGTCCAGGATGTTGATGGTGGCTGTCGCAGTCGTCGACAAGATTACCTTTACCTCCACCCACTTGCTGTATGCATTGACAATGATAAGCAGTATTTTTCCCGATACAGTCCGGCATAATCTACATGGATCCTCTTCCAAGGGCCTTTGGGGTACTCCCAATAATGGACTCGATATTGGGAGGGGGGGGGTGTGCTGGGGAACGTCGCACAATCGACACACGATTTGACGGTGCGCTCGATGTCTGCGTCGATGCTGGGCCAGTACACACGAGCGGGTGAGGCCCTTTATCTTAACCATTCCTAGATGGCCGGTGTGGAGGTCATCCAGGACTGGTTGCTGTAGCGGTGGTGGTATCACTACTCGATGTTCGTACATCAGGCAATCAGCACTCGTTGTGTATTTGTCCTCGGGTGCCTTAAAACCAGAGCAGGTTAGGTCTCAGCCTCATCCAAGCTCCTGGGCGATCCGGCCCAATCTTGGGCGCTTCTGGTGGCTCTTGCAATTTTGTCCGGTCTGATGGGTAACTGGCTCATTTGGAGGATAGCAAATTGTTCAAAACAATCTTCCTCCTCCTCTTCTACCCTGTTGATTGATGTCACTCACGAGCAATAGTCTGCATTGCTATGTTCTTTGGTTAGCTTGTAGACAGCTGAGTAGTTGAAATTGCTCAGATAATCCACATAATTAGCCATGCGGCTGATAAGCAAGCTCGGGAGATTTATGAGGGTGGAAAATCTGCATCAATGGTTTGTGGTCGGTGACCAACTCAAATTTCCGTGCTACAGATATTTAAAATATTTTTTCGTCGTTGGATTTGTGCAGTCCATTTTTATCGATCATGTGTCCCAAGCTAGTCAATGAAGTGGCTACGAGCACACACTTTTTCCTGTTGAGGTGGAAGCCGTAGGTTTTCAATCGATGTAGCGTTTGGCGCAATGCTCCAATGAGTCCATCAAAAGTCGGGGGGAACACAGTGATGTCATCGAAGAAGTTGAGGACGTTCTGCGCATCGCAGAAAACTTCTTCCATCCGACGCTGCCATAGTGCTGGGATATTGGCGGCACCATAGACTGCCCTGGTTGCTCTGGCAAATACGGGGGGCAGCAGCAGGCACAAGATAGATGGTTGCTGGCGGCCCTTTCAGCTTTCCTGTCGTGGTCTGGAATACATGGGCATATTCTTTGATTAGCCCGTCTAATCAGAATTGCTGCTCCTCGGTGAGCAGTCTTTGGCCTTGGCTCTCCTGGATGGCTTGGATGGGCGCGAACAGTTTGTCGAATCTAATTTCGTGTACGAAACTAGAAATCCAGTCGCGGCCCATAGGTTCTGTGGAGTTACCCTCGACTACATAGAGGTCCATTTTTTGGCTGGTGCTTTCGATGGTAGCCTGAACTTTTGTTTTGCCTAGGCAATGCACTTCGTGACCGGTGTAACTTGGGAACTGCCAGTCGGCCTTCTGCAGATGTATTTGGGGCTTGTCTTTGAGCACATGGGTGACACCTAAAATGCCACAAGGTGGTCCCGTGTCAACTTCTATTTGCCGAGTCCTCCCGTCGATTTGGACATCGATCAGATTAGGGTGGATGGCTTCTTGGTCTGAGGTCCCATTTATTTGGTTTAGCGTCTAGACCCGGTCCACTGGTAGTGGTGCTTCATTGGGCGAAGAACGACGCATCCCTTTAGTCTTGGACTGACATGCTTTTGCTTTATGTCCAGTCATTTGATAGGAGTAACGGGTTGCGGTCCTAAAACGACATGTGTCAGCCCAGTATTGACCACCACACTTGCAACACTGTTTCTTCAGCACCGTCTTGTTCCCGTTGGACGATTGGTGACTAGTTGTGGAAGGGTGACGCTCTTTGCTTGGGTTTGCTCAGTGGCTTGGAAGCTTTTTCTGCCGATTTCTTCCATGATGGTTCGTTTTTGTGGCTGGAGACTCATAGCCGAGTTTATTCGTGTCTTTTGTTATTGGAAGGCTTACCGCTTTTGCAGTGGCCCAGGTGGCGTCAAGACTTTGCGCAATTGCATAGGCCTTGTTGAATTCGTCCGGCTGGTTGGCTATGACCTCGTCTCGCGTCTCTGGGGAATGAAGTCTGTGTAAAAATTGCTCAATGAGCATTCTATCTAGAAAATCCGCATATTGGCAATGGGCGGTGCTCTTTCGTAGGCGAAGTTCGTACTGTGCTACGGATTCGTCGGGACTCTGGATTACAGTTCTAAACTTGGCACTTTCAATGTATTTATTTCTTGGTCGATCAAAATGGCTCGTTAATATCAATTTAAGTTACCTCCATACGGAATGGTTTCCGCTTCTTTAGGGCTGGCGAGGATCTTCAGCACGCTGTTCAATTCTGCCCCCATATGAACACTAGCGTAGGCTGCATATTGGGTGTCGGGAATATTTGAAAGCTGTAGAGTCCATTCAAAATGCTTGAAGTATTCCCCGACAGGCGTCTCGTCGTCCATTCGATACGGCGGCATCGTGAATGGGGGAGGTCGTGGCATGGAGAGTTCTGGAATACGCTCCCAGCCAGGAGCTGGAGTCGCCATCGCTAGCTGCACTACTGCCATATCGGTGGCTACGTGTAACGCAGAGGCAGTCATTTTTCACCATTCCATCATCAATTAAGGAAGTACGGCTATGTTGAATTCTTTTGTCTGTGTGGTAAGTAAAGTCTCTTATCTTCTTATCTTTATTTTTCTTCACCGATTTTTTTCCTGGAGTCTGTTGAGTATGGCGTTCTTCTCTTCTTCACAGATTGACGATGAGGATGGCGTTCCCTGGAGTATGTGGTCTTCAATATCTGAATCTTCGAATATTTGAATCCCACATTGACGATGAGATTGACGTTCTTCAATCTGAATATCCCACTTCTGACACCAATTTCTTGTTACTTATTAAAGACTCGGTGAAGTGGAGGGAGCGTATATTACTTAATCGCTACAGTTAATTACCTGTAGGTAGCGTTGCATGGGGCTCCCATTGGAACATTGACTGCAGTTATGGAAGATGTATATAAAACATCCATCAGTCACGGAATTTGGAGATGGAGAGAGATCATCTTGATTAACAACAGGGACGATAACAATGCAGAAAACAATGACACATAAGACACACAACAATTATGAACATCGTGTGTGACAACAATTGATTTGTTGTTCGCTGACACGACAAGAATCGCCCATGTTACCTCCCCTAATAGTTTGTAAGTTGAGTTTTGCATCACCCTGTAGAGAAACACTGTGATCCTATTGTCTGCTATTTAGTGTTATAGCCCGGCTGCTAGAGTGCACTCGAGCATGTGTAAATGAGGATACTTTTCGCATTTTCAGGTCTTCATGCAGGATTGTCTGCACAGATCCCATGGAAATGCCTACTTTGGAGGCGATGTGTTCCACACTCATTTGGCGATCCTCCAAAACAACTTTCTCCACTCGCTTGATCATATCATCAGACCGGCTGGTGCGAGGCCGAGATTGTCTTGATTTGTTGTCACACTATGTTCTGCCTTCTTTGAACAGTCGCACCTAAGAGCGCACATTAGACACATCCATGACACAATCACCACATGTTTTACTTGACTGGTGATGAATTTTAATCTGTGTCACACAATCCAAATGCAGAAAACAAATGATTACACGCTGTTCTTGCAATGAAAATGTCGCCATTTTAAGTATCAAAAACAGTCCTAACTCTCACCACTGCTGCTAAAGTTCTGTTTGCCATACAGTGCTGCCATCTCTGTCATGCATTCACAACGAGTGCGCTCGTATTTTAAAACAAACCGCATGTTTCTATCAGTTTCCAGTCCTGAGAAAAAAATCGGAGGTGTTATAACTTGAATGCATCTCATAGAAACGCATGATACATCACTGGATTTAGGAAGTTCAAAGTTTTATTTTAAGAGGCGGACAACTTGATCTACTTCATCTTAAGTAACCTCCAAGTTCACGCTTGGGATTTTTTCCAAGTGGTGCAAAAAAAGTGTTAAAAAGTTTTTGTTTACAGACATCCTGAAATTTTAATGCAGGTGATTTTCAAAGTGATTTCCATTGCTGCAATCAGTGTGTAGTGCCTTGAACTGAATTCCGTGGCGACTCTCTGAAGAACATCATTTTCGACTGCACAAATCTCTCTGGAAATTGCAATAGGAAGATCCTGGAGTGTTGCAGGTGCATCTTTGAATAAGGTTCTGTTGAATAAGTGTCTCATCAACAATTACTTCCAGCGTTTTCGTAAAATTTCTTTACGATAAACACATGCTGTTCCAATGTTAGTGCTTCCATTTTGAAATATACCATAATGAGAGACATCAATAAGTGAGCTATAGAATGTTCAGAGAACTGCAATACAGTAGAACCTCTGTACAGCGAAACTCAACGGACCGGCAAAATCATTTCGCTATATAGATATTTCGTTGCATGGAGGTGGTGTTAAAATTTGTTCGGAAAACTCAGATTTTTTATGTAAAAATAGATATAATTTTATTTGTAATTACCGTAAATCTTCTACTATAATGCGACTCCACTTTTTCGGCCCAAAAAATAGGCAAAAATTCTATCCTCTTGTATAATGCGACCCCCATTTTTGACTCCTCGCGAGAAATAAAATGTGCAAACTTATACAGAAAAAAAATCTTTATTTTTAAATAGTCTGGATATTTAATATACAAAAACCTTCCAAATCAACTTTGACAAAAGCAACTGCCTCAACTTCATCGAGGCAGTTTGGAAGTTTATAGCCCTACATTGAGATGGAAAGATTTCTCACTTGCACATCGACAAAAAAACACAACAGTATATCAATTTTCTTAATAAAAAGACAAGTAATCGTTATTCAGTTTAATATTTTCACTGCATAAGCTTTCTTGTAGGCTTTGGTTCGAGGCAGTTTGGAAGTAAGCCTATTTAGAAGTATCGATGTTTGGGAGAAGGTATTTTCGATATTGTTAGATGTTGGCGACGAGTAATTCGAATAAAAAATGAATTAATATATTCTATAATGAACTGGACACTATATGCAATGTAATTAATGTATAATACACGGCAAATTCGTCTGAATGTCATCAGCACAGAAAGCAACTTCGACAAAAGCAACTGCCTCAACTTCATCGAGGCAGTTTGGAAGTTTATAGCCCTACATTGAGATGGAAATTTCATTCCAATGCTCTGCAAATTACTCCTATCCTGCCGTTCGAAGTTTAGTTTCTTATTGAATTTCTCACTTTCTCGCGGCAGCCATAATTCTTTACCGAGCAGCATTGTTTTGCGGGTTTACCCATAAGGTAATAATGAAATTTCTTTTAATGCTATTTCAACAATAATGCCCATAAAGGACGCCATGCTGCACATTTCAATTCTTATTCCCCATTAATAATTAATTATGATTTCGCAGTCTTTCTTTAGACATTAAATGGGAATTTTGAAATTTCTTTTCCTTATTCTTTATAAGGAATTGGTCTGTTTCAATTTTTTTTATATTTAATCTCAATTCGCTCAATGTAGCGATTAATATTTCTCGCTACAGTGTTTTGCTGTATTTAACGTGGATTTAAGTATTTCTTTATTTTATTCCGAGAAATATTTTCTTTTGTAATTGAGATCGCAATGCCTATTCCTCAATTAAATCGTATTGTATAGACCATTCTTTTGTACAGAATTTTTGTATTTTATAAATAAATATCGCAATTTTTAAACCAAAATAATAGTCTTTTAACGAGCCACGTTTACTCTTTAAGTTTTGGGGTTCTTTACCACCCATTAAATTCTATTTATTTTGCTTCCCTCTCTGAACATATGGTAGCAGATGTTCGTGGTTTCTTTCTTTTGTTTTAAAACAATATGGAGGAATCATATTTTGAAGAGGGCCGTTCCCTCCCTAGGCCAACGAGTGCCAATTATATTCAATGGACGTATCGAGTTTTAACCTTTCTCGAAACCAAAGGGCTAGCCAAATATTTCCAAGAAAAGATCTCTCTCCCTACAGAAGCATCAGCCAGCTCATCCATGCACCTTGATTGGGCAAGAGTACGGCATTACCTCCTGAATATGGTGAGTGATGATATTGTCATCATGCTTCAAGATGACAATCACTATACATTGTGGGAAGCAATTAAGCGTCGATATAGAAGGCCGGATTCAGTGACACAGGCTGAAATAATGCGGCGTCTCTCAGCCTTGCATTTCTTAGACGCTGATGATCCGAATGCCTATGTAGCAAGAACGCTACAAATCCGTGCTCAGGCTGGAGCCGTGTTCCTGGTTCTGGATGATAAAATTTTGATTGACCATATGGTCGCAGGTCTACCCTCAATTTATACTCCATGGAGACTCGCGGTCCAATCAAACCCATAAATGTCAATTGAAACCTTCCTGAGTCAACTAAATGTGGTTTTTAAGGACCACACCACACTAAATTCCTGAATAGGTGTAGCCTCGTGTGCCACCTCTGTTTCTTCCCCGCGTCCACATCCAAATGCCCGTCGAACAAATGACGTAACATGCCATAATTGTGGAGGCCGAGGACACGTAAAAACGGTTTGTCTGTCCAAAATTTATCCCACTACTGCAGGTCCAGTTACTTCACACACCGCGATACCCTCTCGTTCGCAGGATCCTGCATCAACAAAGCGCATACCTCGTGCATCAGCTTCATGTCCTAAGCATAAGCTTTGTAAATCGGGTACAAAAGGACAAAGCAAGAAACCTGCAGCCAACTGCGTTGGTGTTCCAAACAAGGATTGGATAGTTGACACGGGCATCTCATTTCACGTAATTAAAGAAAGACAGTTCTTTGATTCTTTTCAAAGCTGTTGTAAGCGGATACATATGCAGACCCTAAGAAAACAATTGCTGCTATCGGTACTGGTGCGGCAAGCGTGTTATTAGATTCAGGAGCAATTTTAAAACTCCATGACGTGCTTTATGCCCCAAACGCACGCCTTAATCTTGTCTCCATGAGTCAATTATCAAAGCAGGGTTACAGTCTTCACTTCGGCCCAACTGGTTATTCCGTTACTTCACCCAAGGGCACGACCATCGCTGCGCAGGAGGGCATGGAGGACCTCCCGTTCCTTCCCGTGGTCTCAAATATCCATTCAGTTTCCTGAACGGACCCCCCATTACTTTCAATGGCTGTCACTTATAGTGATATTCACAATGCATTGGGCCATCCGTCATCAAAAAAAAACTCACTGCAGCCGTGAAACACCATAGCATGCGCGGTCTTGAAGTTTTGCTGCCATTAATTGATGACCAACCATGTGTTGCATGCCTTCAGGCACGATTATGCAACGCCCCTCACAACATTGTACAAGGTCAACGGTCAACACGTCCTTTACAGCTACTTCACATGGATATAGTGGGACCAATGCCTACCACTTCTAACCATGGAAACAAATTCCTGTTAGTAGCCATCGATGATTTCTCATGAAAAACTTTCGTTTGTGCTACTCTGACAAAAAGTGAAGTGCCAAAAGCGTTAATAGACTTAATACTAAAGCTACAATGCTCTACAGGACAAAGTCTGGCGTATATACGTTCCAATAATGGAACAGAATTCACCAATGCGGAGCTAGGTGAGTTCTGTACGAAGCAAGGCATATCTCAACAATTCACCGTTCCTGAGAACCCCCAGTCAAATGGTGTTGCTGAGAGAACTGTACGCTCCATTTGCGATCGAATTCGATTTCTTCTTGCATCGTCAAAAGTTCCGCACCGGACTACAGCAGCATTTAATCTGAATTCTTTGCCTAGACGAGGTCAAACTAAGTCCCCTGAAGAGATATGGTCCAAAAGGAAACCGACCATCAAATATGGAGCTCCTTTCAGTTGCCTGGTATACTATTATATACCCAAGTCACACTGATCAAAATGTGACGCTCACGCCAAAAGTGGTGAATTTATGGGATACTCCGCTTCATCTCCTGGGAACCTTACTTAAGCGCTCCATGAGAGCAAGTTTTTATGAGCACGTACAGTTCGTTTCTTTCCTAAGGTATTTCCAGAGTTCACAAGAAAATCATATCCATCATCTGTTCCTCTGGTATTTCCAATTCACATGGAACCCCCAGTCTTTGAAGCACCACAGCCTGCTGAACCACATATCATTCAGAGCGTACCGCCAATCTCACCCACTTTAACATTAGACGAGACAAGAATGCAGGTCCTATCTGATACTGAGGACACGCTAGTGGTCACACCTCCATCAGAAACCACATCGATGGAAGATGCTCCAGTTTGTTCGTCTAAATCACCAGTGAACCAACCACCCGTTGAAGTCCCACAACCGGTATTACGACGTTCACAAAGATTAAAAGAGAAGGCAGAAATACAACGTGCCGCCTTGTGTCATCCTGAATTTACTGACTCCGACTTGCTAATCACTCCGCCAATCACACCCCAGTCTTATGAACAAACACTCGCTTCTCCCCAACATCATCAATGGGAAGAGGCTATGCAAGATGAATTGAATTCACTCATGCTTCATCATGTCTGGGATTTAGAGCTCCCACCGACAAATATCAAAATTTTAAAGAGCAAATGAATCTACCGCATCAAATACAATCCTGATGATTCGGTGTCCAGATTCAAGGCAAGGTTGGTGGCTATCGGCTCGTCACAAGTCTACGGGAGTCAGTATGAGTTAAGTTTCTCACCTGTCATCAGAATGGAATCCCTCCGCTTATTGTTTGCCATAGCTGCAAATACAGGGATGTCACTGCGCCAGTATGACGTCAAATGACAGCGATTTCACGCACCGATAGACCACACCATATATCTATTGCCACCCAAGGGATTATCAACGCCAGTTAATCACGTCTGCAAATTGTGTAAATCACTTTACGGCCTCAAACAAAGTGGAAGATGCTGGTACGTAAAATTGTGTCAGCTTCTTACCCGATTAAAATTCACTCCATCCAGAGCAGACGATTGTTTTTTCTACTACACCAATGCTGGGTGCACCATTCTCTTAACA